>JACGTP010000003.1:2818330-3005211 GCA_023678845.1 Mischocyttarus mexicanus | reverse complement strand
TTACGAGTTTATGACAATTTTTTGATTAAAAGTAATATATCTACGTTATTTATTTAATTAATTTATATAAAAATTAACCAATAACATTTATTTTGTCATTAATATTAACAATAATTAATATTTTTCTATTCTTTTTATTTTCAGCCTATTTTTTCTTTTTTCTTTTAAATCATCTCTCTTTTTATTTGTGTGTTCCTTTTAATAAAATGTTTTCCTCTTTTTTTTCAGTTATGTTAAGGAAATAACAAAAAAAAGAACAAAAATAAATAAATGATTTATGTAAAAAAAAAAAAGAAATAAAAATCCATGCATGTTGTATAAATACATTGTAACTAATATATCAGATGCTAATCCATATTTTATGTTTATTTCTCTTCAGTAATCCAATTACTTATTTATTTATCTTTTATTTATGATAATATTATTATTATTATTTGCTCACAAACACCGTAAAGTGTCGCACGCACTTTCCTACGCACATACATGCTTTCACGTAGTTTTGTTTATGCACTACCTCGAGGGTGAGTAACTAATATTTTTTATTTTATTTATAATATTTTAATATAATTATATATATGTAACCATAATTATGAAACTAGTCTAAGTCATACATTTCTTGTTTCAAGATATTAACAAAAATTTCATTTGATTTTGTATTTAAATTCCACACAATGTTGAAATTACAATCAACATTAAAATCAAGTCATACATTTCTTGTTTTGAGATATTTAATAAATTGTTTTTAATTTTGTATTAGAATTTTTATATAATGTTGAAATTAGAATCACAATATCGTTAAGATTACACATTGAATTTATTTAGTTTAAAATAATATGATGTTAAATAACTGATAAACTAATTTTCTTTTAAATTTTGACTTTCATAATTATGGACACATAAATATTTCTTTGTTTTCAAAGCAAAACATTAGATTATACTATCTAATAATCCTAATATTAAATCTTATATATATATCCTTCTGTTTATCATTTCTAATGTGTCAACTAATCGCAATACTGTAAATAAAACTATTTATTTCTAATGTGTCAACTAATCACGTAATTGTAAATAAAAAAAAAAAACAGAAAAATGATAAAACCCTGTAAAGAATTTTTTGTTAATTTTAATCTTACATTAATTATAAAATAATCTTTGAACTAGTATGCATCGTTAGAAAAAAAAACAAAAACAAAATTTGTTTAGATAATTTTACGACTTTGTTTATCTTTTTCTTTATATTTGTTTTATTTTTTTTTTTTTATACCTAACAATGAACTTAAAAAATGAACGAACGTCGTTATGCAAAACAATGTTACGGGATGATTAATCAAACATAATTGAAAGATAGTTTGTCTGTTGAAAGTATGTAGGTAGAGTCGTCGAGAAAAACACTGACCCTATTGTCAACCAGTTGCTACGATAATTGCACTAGGAATACAAACGAAGAACAAACATAATCATTTCATTTTATTTCATTTATCCTCAAACATCTTTTCTATTTTTATCTTTCTCTCTTTCTATCTGGCTTTTCAATTTTTTTTATTGTTAAATACTATTCTCTACATATTAGATATTGGAATTAATTCGTAGCATTTTTTGAAAGACGAATAACGATTTATTATAAATAAAAATAATAAAAATATATGAATGAAAATACTGCCTATTACTTGCCACTAATTTTTCCCATTTTCCGGATAGGAGACGAATACCTCGTCGAAAGAATCGTCGAAAGAACTCAAACTTTTTTAGCTGTCCAGGTCATTCCTTGTCTTCCAAGTCAAAATCACCACTTTTAAAAATGTACAAACCACTTTCGACACGTTTGCTCAGCTAAAACACGTTCATCATAAACTTCGTCTAAAATCTGATGACTTTCTGTAGCACTTTTATTCATATTCAAATAATGGAATAAAATTCTCCTGCGAAAACACTTTATTTGGCATAAATTTCGACATATTTATTGGCAACTTGTTGTTATTATTAATTGAAAAATAAGATGTGTCGTAAAAATAACACCTAATAACAGTTGATTTACAATAAATTTGTTTCTGAAAGTATAAACAGAATACTGTAATACCCATGCAATTTCCCATAAAATGCTACGACTTAATTCCAATACCTAATGTATCTTTTAAGAGAACCCTGATCGAATTAATGATAAGAATATAAATAATAACCAAAATAAAAGAATAATAAAAACCAATAATTGTTTTATAGGAAATAGAAATCGAGGAAGGGTGCATGCTGAAACAATCGACATTCGAAGTATCCGAGAACGGTTGGAAGGTCCTTATGGTAGGAGAAAGGCGTGGCAGATCTATTCCGGGCGAGATACAAGGGCTAAAGGGCTGGCCCCGTCGTTGGATCCATCACTCGGGAAATAGTTATATTTAAAAAAAAAAAAAAAGATATAAAAAAAGGAAGCCGTTGGAAAATGGCAGATCGAAGAAATATTAAATACGGGGAAGATTGTGACAATGATATTAACAGGTTAACTATGCCATTGATTAATTCGGATTCTGGTAATAGTAACAATATTGTTAACAATAATAACAACAATGTTAACGATAATAACGATATAAGAACATCATCCATGGGGTATATGGAAAAGGATTCGATAAACAATCGTTTACCATCGATAGATTCGAAAAATGTTAATCCAAGGAATAATAGTTACCGATCGAGAAGAGCACCAATCGTTGGTTGGCATAATGGAAGTCCAACAGTATTCCCAAGTTCACCTTGCAAAACTCCCGAACCTGATGTGTTCAATAGAATCGATTTGGATGGTCCCATTAGCGAAATTTCATCGTCCAAAAGTTCTGGTATTTGTCAGGATTCCGGTAACACCGAGGATTTGAGTAGTTTGGCTGATGAAAGATTATTTGAATCGACACCAGCTCGTACAATTGACAGAAGTATTGAATCTTTATCACCTGACAAAGATACTCTTTTGACTATGTCACCAGATAATTTTGGTAGAAATCGTCAATTGAGTCTGGGTGATGAACTAGGAGATAAATTTGATTTTCTAAGTCCTGATACTGATGGTACTGAAGATAATAGAATGTTTTCTACGACACCAGGAGAACATATTACCTCGTATCCAAATTCGATGATAGAACCAAAAAAAAGTCCAATAAAGAATAATCCGAGAAACGATGATACTACGATTATGCCAACTATAATAGCTAATCCTGGATATCAAGGTGACGTTAAAGATATAAGCGATTTTGACAGTGCCGTTGATTTGGAAAATGATCTTGACTCTACCATCGAGGATAAGGAAATTAGCAAGAAACCACGTATACCGGATGGTGGTTGGGGTTGGGTAGTTGTTTTAGCATCCCTGGTCATTTCTATGATAGCCGATGGAGTGTCTTTCAGTTTTGGTTTGCTATACATCGAGTTTCTCAAAGAATTTGGAGCTAGTAAAGCAAAAACGGCTGTGATTGGTTCGCTGTTTATGGCAGTCCCGTTATTATCTGGTCCTGTAATGTCCGCTTTGGTGGATCGTTATGGTTGTAGGAAGATGACGATAGCCGGAGGTCTGATATCTGGAATAGGTTTTGTTTTAAGCTGCTTCAGCGACACCATCGAGGTAATGTATTTGACTTTTGGCGTGGTTGCGGGTTTGGGCTTAGGTTTGTGCTACGTCACTGCGGTAGTGAGCATCGCTTATTGGTTTGACAAGAAGCGAACGTTAGCTGTAGGTCTTGGTGCATGCGGTACCGGTATTGGTACATTTGTTTATGCACCTATGACAACATTCTTTATCGAGGAATACGGCTGGCGTGGTACTTGTCTAATGTTGGCTGGTACATTCTTCAATATGATCGTATGCGGTGCCGTTATGCGTGACCCGGAATGGTGGATTTTGGAACAAAAGAAACAACAACAATTGTCATCACCGAAAAAATCCAACACAATCAAATCGGAAATCGATGGTTCGTCCCACGCATTCTCTGATGAGTTTCCAGGTGTCGAGGAATTACGACAGATGCTGAAGACTGGTAAAACGGAATACCTACTTCAAAGTCTTGGCACTAGCACTGCAACACCTAATCGAGCAGCAACACGTGGTTCAACTTTTCGAAGCGTCGTCAATTTACCAACATTCGTCAAAGAATGCGAGAAGGTAGGGTGTAAATTAATGATCGATTATGATCGATCGATTTAAGTTTTAGTTTGTTGTTGCCTCTTTTTTCGTTAATGAGGATAAGCGATAAGAAGAAATATCTGTCTACGAGGATTTCAGGTGCCATTAGAAGTTTTAGAGTCATTATCTGCTAATTCAAGACTCTACAACGTTATATTAGAAAATTATCCAAATCTTTTGAAGTGTCGAAGCCTGTCGGATAAATTAGCGGACGATACATCTGTGGTAGATGATTATAAGAAAACCGGTGTTACTATGACTATGAGGTTAATCAATTTAATTTGGTTTCACTATTTTATAGATAAATGGATATTATTATCTTCGATATTTAAATCATTTATATTTTACTAGGGTCAAGATGGCTGATGATAAAACGAACATTCATCAACTGCAAGAGACTAACGAGAAGACTAACGAGAAGGCTAACGAAAAGATTAACGAGGAGAAAAAAATTGTACAAGAGATCGACGAAGCAAGTCATTTTATAAAAAAGGATGTTGCGATAACGGTAAATATTGTTTCAAAAAATCCAAAATATTTCGAATATATATATTTATATATATTAATGTTAAAATTATATTTTTTTTCAATATTGTCGAATGATTTAAGATGACTGATACAGATAAGGTAAAATCAAGACACCACATACCCGGTCTGACGGACGGAGTTGTCAGAACGGATTCATTGCCTTGGTTGAGAAGACAATTTAGCACAAATACCCATTACTTCAAAGATATTAGGGTTCATAGAAATTCTGTCATGTATCGTGGTGCAGCATTGAATCTTCAAAAATATAGATTGAGAGCCAGCAGTTGTCCAAATATTTATAGAAACAGTATGACCACGTTGGCAAAGGAAAGCGAAGAGGTAATAAGAAAGTTAATCATTTTGTTAGAATTATCAAACATTTCATATGACATTAATGTTAATTTCAATCATAGAAATGGTACAGCGAGTTGGTGAATTTGTTGAAAGGTATGATGGACTTTTCGATGTTTTTGGAGTTTCATTTTTTATTGATGTCGCTTTCGACGATATTATTGTTCACTTGGTTTATCGTGCCTTACTTCTACCTCGTCGAACATTTAACAAGGAATGGTTATTCCGAGTCAGATGGTGCTAATTTAATTAGCATTATTGGTATAACAAATACAATTGGAATGGTAAGTGGAAAGATAAAACAAAGGTAGTAGTATCGTTTATCAACATCCAGAATTATGATATTCTTGGTAATTTCTACAGATCGGTCTTGGATGGGCAGGTGATCAGCCCTGGATGAACGTCAGCAAAACATATGCCTGTTGTTTGGCTATCTGTGGAGTATCGACGATGCTGATGTCAACGTTTACCTTACATTATATACCATTGATTATAACTTCAGCATCATTTGGATTATTTTTCGCCAGTAGCTTTAGCTTTACCCCAGTTATCTTGGTCGAACTGATACCCTTAGAAAGATTTACAACAGCTTACGGTCTTACTCTACTTTGTCAGGGTATTGGAAATCTTTTAGGACCACCGCTGGCCGGTTGGTTGTTCGACATAACGGATTCTTGGGAAATGTCTTTCATGATGGCTGGTTTGTGGATCATTGTAGCTGGATTCTTAATCGGAATAATACCGTTCACTAAAAATCGTAAGATTTGGGGTAGCGGTCTGGTTGAGATGGAACGGTTAACTTTAACCCAGAACCAAGCGTAGTTTTTTATTATTTTATTTTGTTTTTTTTTTTATTTCTTAGATAGGATTTTAATTTAAACGATTTTAATCTAGGAATGCATTTTATTTCTTTCTCGATTTTTTAGGTATTTGATAAAAATAGTGAGATTTAAAATACGCGATTGAACTAATTATATTATAAATTAACTCATATTATTCTTATTTAGGACAAATAGTTTCTCTATTTTTGTTAAATGGTGTATATATTATTTCGTTGATACAATTTAAAACTTCAATCACATAATTTGTGATTGGTGTTTTATGAAAATCTTGCTATATACCTTTTTACACGTACACCTATCGTGCCAGGACAAACAGTCCCTGTTTTTCTAGTCTTATAGAATAATAATAATAATAATAACAACGAACGTCTCGAGCTATTATTTTTATTGTTAATCATTTTCTAACATGAATATTTAAATAGTTACTTTATTTTAAACATTAACTTAGATATATTCAATTATTGATTTTCTATATAATCATTTTCTATATTTATGTTTACGTGTGTTATGAGCATAATCGCCTGAAAGTTGACGTCATTCTAAGCATGGTCGATAATTGCAATTACCAATGCCAATTATCCCCATCCCATCTACCTATCGGTTGTTTTAAATAGGAAACACTTGTTTTTTTATTAACTAATCCCCCTTTTTGATATGCAAACTGATCTCGATTAATTTACAAATACATTGTTTATTTTAAAGGGGTTTGAGTAAAAAATTGTTACACCGATAGATGGCATTTGTAAGTGCTTGTTATCGATCAAGTAAAAAGTGTTGAATACGTACAGGCGATTTGATATTCGCATAAATAATCTCTCATTGTAAAACTTTATACGAATAATTGTATTTGTTGTTGTTGTTGTTGTTGTTGTTGTTGAGATAATTCAATTATTTCGAAGATAAAGATATACGTCCTGAAATATTTGGCTATGCCGATAACGAAAAAAATGACCCAAGGTCGTGCCTAATATAAGAGATGTGCCTTCGATGTAATTAGGAGCAGAATTTTTTGCAGGGCTTCCAAACATCGAAGCTATCGATGAATAGTAACGCGAGCAAGTATCATAATCTAATTGTAAGTATTTCATAAACTCGTGGTTCCCAATGTAGGGCACATCGTACCACTAGAAAAAGGGTAAATTGATTTTTAAAGGAAAGGTGCGAAAAATATTTCGATAATAATTTGATCAATGTATTTTTTTCCTTTTTCATAGATTTCATAATTTGTGAAAGATTGTTTGAATCAGGACAGCTCGAACTTTACCATTTATCGATTATCTTTTACCCGAATAAATAATTTCACGATTATATACTATTCTTTCTTTCGTTATCATAAATTTATACAGGCGTACCTATAGTGTTTGATAAATTGGTTTTTGAAATTATTTTGTAAAATTGATGTGTCATAGAAAAGAAAAGAAAATTTGTGGATCTTGACAAGAAATATTAGGTTGTCAAGTATGAAATAAAACAATAAATGCACATAATTGAATTGAAATTTGTTCTATTTCATACTTGACAAACTTAATATAAATTGGGAACTACTGTTATAAAATTATGTACAATCAAACTATAAATAATACTTACGAAATTCAAGAAATAATTTTACGCTTTTTATGTGTCTTTCCTCTTAATCTCTTTACAATAATGAATGTTGTTATTACGATTATGTATCAAAGATTTCATATATTTTTCTTTTTTCTTTTCTCTTTTTTATGAACAACTATTAAAATCTTTTTATATATCGTCCTACATGTTTCTAATTTAACGATAAATTTATTTAACGTTCGTAATAATTTAAAGACAAATATTTTGATTCTTTTAACGAAATATATCTTATCTTCTGAAGACTAAATAAATTTACTAGTCGAATTGGTTCGTTCTTTGAAATGTAATAAATGCGTTCAAGATGTTTTTATCTGGACTTTTAAATACATGAAACAATCTTTATGTAGGTCTCGAATAATGTAAAGAAACAATAAATCTTGCAATTTAATTTTATACCGAATAACAAAAATTTCCATCCAATAAAACAAATGTTTATTTATTTAGATTAAACTTTTTATTTATAAACGATTCATAAAAGGGATCGTATCATTCGTGTACGAATGAGAAAGGTTAATATTAATACTCGTATCTAAAATTACTTTAATCAATTTGTAGTGTAGAAAATTTATTCTTTCTTTTCTTTTTTTTCACAATTAATATTTTCTATGGAACTTAAATAATAAAAAGAAGAAAATATAAAATATAATATAAATTGTAAAAACACCTCTTAGTTATCTACAAATATATAATATTTATAAAAAATAATATTCTTTGTAAAAGAAAAAAAAAAGATAGAATTTCCCTTTAAATGGTTTGACTGGTAATGCGTTGAAGGGACGGAAAGAAACACAGGAAGAAGTAAAAAATCGATAAAGTTAGTCGAGATTTGGGTCAACTTTCTTACGATAGGGGAATTTCATCATAGTCACGTCAAAAGTCCTTGGCAATATACTTTGAAGAATCCCATCTTATAAACTCTATCAATTTCTTCCACATTTTCTTAATCTTTTTTTTGTTTGAAAAAAAGGGAGAAGAAAAATAGTAGAAAATAATTTTTATCTCAACGACAGATTTTTATCCTAACCAAATATCTTTCACCTCCCCAAAAAAAATATAAACGATGATTAGTTTTAACGATTAGTTCGATTTTTCTCTTTGAATATAATCTTTATCAATATCCAGGTGACGTAGTTGGACTAACTGAGTTTGGACTAGGACTACGACTTTGATTTTCCAAAACAGGAGTTTTAGGAACCCCGACTATTGTCGAAAGACTTTTCAAACTTTTTGGAAATGTCCTGGTTATGATTGAATGTTGTGGACCAATTAGTGCATCTCCCATGACACCTAAACGTACACCATTCCTATAACTATGCAATGTTATCGACATATCTAAGAGAAGAAAAAAAGAAACAATAATTAGATGAATTTAAGTGATTAGCTTTAAAATCAAATCATATTTATAAACTAATTTACTGCAATTTCCTTGAGGTGGTCTCCAGTATACAGCAGCATCCACACCTTCTAACGGTAAATTACCATCGACATGAGTCAAAGATAATGTGTATCTTCTCGATAATTGATTAAGTATCAATTTTAAAAGTATCGAAGGAAATGATGAAGAAATCAAACCACTTGATGCTTCAGCTGCTGTTATAGCATAAATCGCACTCTGCTTTGATCTGGCTTCTTGAACGTTTTTTTGTATAACCTTGAAAATAAATTTTCTTGTCAAGAATTATATAAAGATTCTAATTAAAATTCGAAACGATTTCTATATTAAGGGGTGAAGGAAAGGATAAGCATTTTCGAAAAATCAATTTTCTATTTTTTTTTGCATTTTCTTATAGTCAAACATTTCGAGAATGTTGTATCAAAATTTCAAATCAATCAGAGCACAACTCTCAAAGTTTTTCTATACACTTTCTACATAAAAAAAAAACCTTCTTCTTACGTTCTTCTTTTTTTCTATTTTTTTTTACATTGTATGTCATGCAACAAAGAATTTGTATGGATTTTAAAATGATTAACCTGAAGAATCTCGAGTAGATCGTCCTCGAATAGTGGAGTTCTCGTTGGTAATGCCAAACATAAAATACCTCGGGATTCGTGATTACGCAAAAAAATGGCTCGTTGATTGACGAATTTGGCTGTAGTTAAAACATCATCCGGAATATCGACGTTGCAATGTCTAAAATATTCTTTCAAGGAATCGACAATAGCTGTCAAAAGGATTTCAGTATTCGTAGCTCCCGTTACAGTGGAAATTTTTTTAATTAAATCCAAATTAACTTCCTCTGACCAAGCAACAACTTTTCTACCACATGGTGATATAGTTTGCAATTTATTAGCTTGTGGATGTCTTAAAAACAATTCTTCCAATATTAATTTAGGTGCACCTATAGCGATCCAAGTAATTGAAAAAACTTCTATGGTAGCTTGAATAATTAAAGGCAAATAACACCATATCATAGAAATTAATGTTTCGGGATAAAAATGTTTATGTTTTGATTGCAGGGCTTTAAGTTCTCTAATCATCAATATTGGTACCTTCAACGTTAACGTTATTAATAAATACCACGACCATGCTATCATCGAATGAATGATGTTTATTGGATTAAGGGTTGTAAGAAAACCATAAAATATTACTGACATCCCAAAGTTTCTTTTATTGACTTCTCGTTGAAGTATAAGAAACACATCGAAGAATCTTAGACCTTCGGATTTTCTATACTGTCTGGAAAGGAAAATAAAAAAGCTCATAAAAATCTCTAAACTAAATAAGAATGATTTTAGACTAATTGATTTTTTATCGACTACCGTGTTAATTCCTTAAATGTTGCCACCAAAACGATAACCCCAATTTTAATGCATTGAAATATACCAATCTGTATTTTCATAATTTCCGGTCGTTCGATTGGATCATTGTTGCAAAGAAATTCGTTCCAATAATTGCTGAAATTTTCTGTAAGCTTTTGATGAAGTTTAGGCAATGCTGATGGTTCAACGTAAAGATTCGTGAACGGTGAATCGGTTTCTTGGCAAGCCCAATTATCCGAGGAATATTTCAAAGGTAAGAAATCTGCAGGGGAAAGATGTTCCAGACGAAGTAGCAAATGATGAACACGAACCAAACATATTTGATATTCTTCGTCACCGAACAAACAATTAATCACGTGTACTTGCCAAGGTGATCTACTAACTGGCAAAAATTTCGATGTAACGTCGCTCACGTAATCCTGCCACAAAAATAAATTTTCTTCTATTTCAAGAAAAGAAAACAAAACAAAATTATAAAATAGAAAAGTGAATTGCATGTGAGATTTATTAAATTGTCCTACAATCTCGCGTGTAAAGTCCACAATCGAATAGATTTGATTGATAAACATAGAAAAACGTAACAAATATACATCTTTGAACTCGTTGATAATCGTGATGGTTTATAAATGTTTTTTGTTGAAATTTCGAACGATAAAGTTTCCTTAACCTAAACACTTGCCATGATAACAGAGGTCAAGACTATAATTTTTATGCATTTAATAGTCATTTTAAATGTACACACACGTGTGTGTGTGTGTGTGTTGAAAAGTTTCAAACCACAATAAAAGAAAAATAAAAAATAAAGAAAATTAAAAGAGTAAATTTGATTGTAAAATATAATATTGTCCAAATTAGATTAAAAACTTATTGAAAACTTATTAACGTAAATGCAACGATTATGAACGATCTTGTGAAATTTCTTCCACGTTTAGAATAATTTCTTAGAGTAAAAACCTGAATATTTGATTCGGTGATAGATCTACCCCGAAATAAACACGGGGAACTAAGAAGATGATTGTCCAAAGAAAATTGTTCGTTATCCTTCCAAACATAAAGACCCCATCTTGTAGTCAATGTTAATCTGAGAAGTTTCTTGTTAGACGTCAAATGTGACAAATGATTTCTCATACCTTCAGCAATCGATCTGCCTTGAACAAACAGCGTGTATATTCCCTAAGAATAAATAATAACTAATAATACAATCTAATATTGCTTCTTTTTCTTTTTTTTCTTTTCCTATGCAATATGACACAACAATTTTGTTCTTTTTCCCCCATTGTTGGATATAAAAAAATAATCGAGTTTTGTTCGTAATACTCACATGATTTCTACCACGATCCAAAATACTTCTAATACTATTTTCCTCAACGACAATACAATTAGGATATTTCCACTTGACGAAATTGATCAAACACTTTCTCGACCATGTCGTAACTTGAACAAAAGAGAAAAAGAAAAGAAAAAGAAAAAAAATATACAACATGTATGGAAAAGTTAAAGCAACGTCATTTCATATTACTCGCATGAAAAAAGACAAAAAAAAAATTATACGTTGAAAATGATGATTCACATATGCTATTAGATTGTAATTAAAATTACCAAGGTAAAGGAAGAGGAAGATTGGTAATAAAATAATCCCGAATAACGTAACAAAAACTAGGTTTGTTGGAATTGCTAAACTGAAGAGATCCATCAATTGGAACGATGAAGACGATTTAATAACAACCATGACGATCTTAAATTAATAATTGAACCTTTTTTTATAGTTTTTAAATACCGAAACACTTATAAAGATTTCTTTGAGAAAAAGATATTATTGAAATGTGGGTTTTGACGCGTTAGAGTTGGTGTTTTCGCTTAATACCGATTCATATTACTGATAGATCAGACTACTTGGCGTTCCTCTTTGATCAGTGACCGCAGTTGACCTCGTTTATGAAAAAGAAAATGATAGAATACTATATAACTGTTACGTTTATAAGATATAATGATTTTTTAAAGCTACTCGTCTTTGATACTACTCTCTGTTTATTATTTTTATTATCTTTACAAATGTTTTCGTGTGCAGAATTCATTTTAATTAAATCTATCAATCAAATTTTTAATATTAATGTGATAATATAATATATTATAATATTGACAAATATTTATATTATTTATAATAACATTTCTATTATTATTATTGTCAAAAGATCCTTAAAAAAAAATTTAATTAATGTTAAATAAAATAGAAATATTGATCTTAATCGTTTATAAATTATTTATATCTCTCTTTCTTAATCACATTAATTATTATCAACGAATCGTTCGAACGTGGGGTTTAATTATAGGCATTATGTGATGAGATAATTCTTTGGAATATTTCTTCGAGAATATATTTTTTATCTAAATCGAATAAACGTAACAGCATACTAAACAGCGTAGTCAACCGGATCAAAATTTTTTTAAGGAGAAAACAAATAAGCGCAATCTTTTTAACTCTCATGCCGGTGCAATCGAATTTTATTTACGTTAAAAAAAGAAAAGAGAATAACTCACACGAGGATTTAAACGATATGCACGTGAATTGATAAAAAAGAAAAGAAAAGAAAAGAGAATTATGTGTTATCATTTACGCGTGTTATCATTACGCAATTATTAATTTTTAATAATAAATTGCAAATTAAATATTTTTGTGTGTGCCTTCAGAAATGCATTTGTACATATATTTTAAAAAGCAGCAATACAAAATGTTAAAGCAGAAGGAAGTCAAAAAGGTTCGATGTTAAATCCAACGATGATAACCTGAAACATTAAGCAAACTATATTAATAATCTATACTTCAAATACCCATAACAAATTATTGACGAGCAAAACTATAAAAAAACAATAAAATATGACTAAAGAACTATTCTCGAAAGGTTCGAACATGGTGTTGAACCTTTTGAAAATAACTCAAAAGCCTGTAGTTGCCCTCTTGAGCCACAGTTTGTGATGATTTATTTTCACTGATATCTTTTGAACTTTTTAATATTTCGCTTTGAAAATACTCACGTATATAAATCTTACGTTTAGCTATCGTTTGATATATAATAGAAGGTTGCATGTAAGAAAATACCTTTTAATTACCTGATATTAACAGGACGACGAAACTTCTCTGCGATCTTCACCACCGACGTTATAAACTGAACGCTAATTGGCTGTGCAAATGCATTGTCCATTGAATGTCACGTGATCATATAGAAATTAATTAATTTATATATTTAAAAAATATGATAAATAAGATCATTATCAAACTATAGAGTAGTATATCTTATAAAATCTAACAATAAAAATTAGAAAAAATTATTATAAAGATATTATTTATTGTCAGAACGAAATTAGAGGAATAATTTCCTAATTGCAAATTCAAATAAACCCAAACGTTTTCTACACGCACACAAGCTTGTCGTCACACGTACAGTAGCTCGTCTTTCTTCATAATTACCACGCTAGTCAAGCTCCATATGATAATTTATTTATTAAATAAATCAAAAATCGATTTTATTTTTCCATTAAATGTACGCGTTTCTTGAAAATATTCAAAAAATAAAAAATTGAATAAAGAAGATAACAGATTAAAGATTTCCTCTTATCGTAAAAAAAAAGACAATCGTATGAAAGAGCATTGTCACTTTATAATAATTATTTTCAAAAAAATTAAAATCGCATGCCATCTGGGAAAGAATAAATTCATAAAATATGTATCGATAGTGATAAATTTCTTTTTATTGATCTGCATTATCGATAAAATGGTACCAAATTACTGTTTCAATTTCAATACTTTTATAAATGATAAACGTTGTTAATTTTTTGAAAAGATATATAAAAAAGACAATGATCTTTTATACGAGAATGTTTTCCTTTTCGATACGATAATGTTTTAAATATATATATTGTCCTTATTGCCCTAATCGATAAAGTAGACCATTATCGCGAGATTTTTTGTTATCGATAGATATAAGGAGAATATATTCTTTTCATATAGCATGCGATGTCAATTGTTTTATGGTTATCTCCAACGACAATACTCTTTCTTACGATTGGATTTTTCTGTGCGATATGTGAAAGTTTCTAATCTCTATCTTATTCTATATTTCTTATATTTTATAATATAGTCCAGTCAAATTAGCACTTCGACAGGATGTTGTTTCCACCTGACACGAAAAATTTTTAAACCTTGGCTTATATCTCGGAAACTAATAGTTTTTGGTAAAAAAATTTACTGCTACTAATTTGTTCTTTATGAAATTTCCTTTACTGTAGAAAAAATGCGATATGCTAAAGTGTAATAATTTATTTGCAAATGACGGTCGCGTAAAAGAACAAAATTCTGGAAACGCTTTTTTTTTACATATTGTTTTTCGATAGTTAATATTAATATATATTTTGTAATAATTTTAATCGAATATAATCGATATATACATAAATCTATTTATTAATTTTCTGAATATTAAAAAAATTTTTAAAATCAATTATTAGAAATAAAAAACAGCTGTTCAAAAGTAGGTCACTGGTAAGAAAATAGGTCAGCGATACAAAAGTAGGTCAACGATAGAAAAGTAGGTCAGCTATACAAGACATAGTAATAATCCCATACGTATTGAAAGTATTGAGAGAAAGATAGGCGAAGGTCTACCTCTCGGTGTATCTCTCGGTAAATTCTAGGAAATTCGTTATATATGAAATACACATAGAAAAACATTCCTTAACTACCGGCTTAGTTGAGCGTTCAATCTTTTGTTTACGTTCGTCTCTCTCCGTCGCTCTTCGGCCGGTGTCGCCAACCGAGCGTTGCCATTTCTATTCTATTATGAATTTCGTCGTTTGATTTGTTATTGTTCTTCGTGTATGTTCGGTACTTGTCGTATGTATTCGTAACTACTTTTCTTATTAATTGTCAGTTATCTTCGAGCGTCGGAAGGAATAACAAGGATATTATTTAAGTATGTGATTTATTTCGCGTCGCGTGTGCGTGATTTATTTCTATACAAGTGATATGCATACGTGAGTGAGTGTGTGTAGTGCTGAAAAGTGATATATACATATATGGATACCTGCACTTATGGATATGGATTATACAGCATTGGATATAAGGACAAAGTACATCTAAACGTAAGCTGACTATAATTTTGAACCTTTTTAACATTTCACCTCGGTGTGGTAGGATTTAATGATAAACATATATTAATAATTTTCAATAAAAAAAATTCTAATAGGTAATCGTAACGTTGTACAATATTTTGAACAGAACGTTGTATGATACGCGTTCATAATTCACACGAATAACTTTCGTTGCATCCTTAGAAATAAAAAGGATCTTAAAATATAATCTAGTGTCGGATTTATTTCACAATGATGGATAATCAATAACACCTCGGCTTGTTATCGCTCTATTCTTTTAATTTATTTTTCGAATGTCGTTACTAGACTAAATTATAAATAAAAAAATGCTTTCCTGACTTTTACTTCTTTCTGATAAATTTTCTGTTAAACTTAGACACGTATGTGCACGCACATGCGCTTATAATAAAATCTTCTAAGAGTTGCGCACGTGTAACGAGATTAATATTCGAGATTAATAGAATTTATCCCCTCCGATAATCATGTAAACAACTTTCGAAAATAAAACTGTCATAGATGATATCAAGCCAGTCTAACAATAAATTTCAAATAGGAAATACATCGAACTTAAATTCCAAGCTTTTAGATTATAATGTACATTTCTTTTATTAATTTAATAATTATTTAGCACATGTCTACTACTCCGAAGTACCCTTCTTATATTTAAGATTATTCTAACACATATACATAGGTTTAAACATTAAATTCTTTCTAACGTAATTCAAAATATAAAAGAATTTCGATATCTTCTTATTTCATAGATTTTTAGATAAATTCTACGAGCAGGACCTCAATACTGGACTGAAGTATTAATTAAAAAATGCATTAATAATTTTCATTCTTCTCAAGTATATATTCTGTTAGATTTAGACGTGTATTCATGCCCATGCGCATAGAATAAGATTTCTTAGAAGTGGTGTAAGTATAACGAGAATAATATTCGAGATTAATAGAATTTATCCCCTCTGATAATCATGTAAACAAATTTTGAAAAAAAAACTTTAATAGATGATATCGAGTCAGTCTAACAGTGGATTTCAAATAGGACATACATCAAACTTATATTCCAAGCTTTTACATTATAAAATAAATATTTTAAAGTCTGCATATTATGTACATGTAATATGTACAGATACTTTTAACAATTTTAGTTTTCAAATAAGCAGTGTAAATGTTACAGAAAATAATAATTAATAATCTTAATAATTCAATAGAGAGTTTTCATACCAATACAAAAAGAAAGATGAATTTTATTAAAGTCATGTGTCAATTTCTTCTTTTTTTTTATCATAAATTTAATAAGAAAACGATTGGGGAATAAGAACAGGAATAATTAATGTTTTATGGCAGAGAGGAACTCTTTATTTATTTACCAAAAACATAGAATTTTCGAAAACAGTATACAAGGATAATCTTAAGTTTAGTTTCTTAAATACAATGTATGCGTGTATGTGTGTGTGTGTGTGTGTGACTGTATGTGTGTATGTGTGTGTCTAGGAACATGGTCCGATTATTGGTCTAATACTGATATATTACCGCTCAATGATAATTCAACAAAATTTATTAACGTAAGCGGCTAATTATCCAATAATCTACGACACGAAATGGCACGTTCAATTTACATATATTTATTACATTTATTTTTATTTTCTTTTTGAGGTTTTTTACTTTTTTTTTATCCTTGATTTTTTATTTCATCGATCGCAATTTTTTAACTTCACGTTTATACGCATATTTAATTTTTTCTTTCTCGTGCATACAAAGTAAAAATAATTATTAAAACGTTGACTGCAATGCAAGATTTATTTTGTTTTTTTAAACAATACGATTGTAATTATAAAATTAAATATAAAAAAAATACACATAGTAACGTCAGTCATGGTTGTTGTTGTTGGTGTTTCTGTTGACCGATATAATGCAGTTAACGTGTTCAAACATTTCTCAATAATTAAACGTGGATTAATGTTTCAGTTAATAATGTAGTATTCAGTTAATTAATGTTCAGTTAATAAATAACAAATAAATGCAACTATAACAATAAATTAAATCAATTTTTATAAGAAAGTATAATAATTATTATCTAATATACAAATCTCAAAAAATGGGATATATATTTACGTTTTAAAATTAATTATTGGCTTAAATATGTATGATATATGAAATGAATAAACAAATAATAATCTCATAACAATTTGTTTTAATTTTAAATAAAAATAATATTCAATCTATTGCGATCGTGAGTTTATTAATTTACATATTATTATTTAATTAAGATTGACTTCTGTCGTATTATATAATATTTGATCTATGATTAACATAGAAGAAGATTGTCAGTTTTATTAACATTGCTTATTTTTTATTTTATTTTATTATCATTATTATTCGACTTATGGAGAATTAATTTATCGTCTCTTTTTCTTTCCTTTCTCTTTTTTTTCTTTTTTTTAGTTTTAATTCTTCGTAAAAATGCTATACACCATTCTTTAACGTCAGACACAATTCTACGTTTATATATCACAATGAATTATTTTCTCAGACAGGTATCCGTTGAGATTATACTTTGCAACTATTAGAAAATATCTATCCGAATAGATACATAACATGACACTCAATAAGTTCCGGGCCTGACAAATACATGGCAATACTCTTTTAAAATTTCATAATATTCTGACAATTAGTTTACAAGTTACAGTTGTTTTAATGATCCCTGTTTTGTAGCGATTTTCACTGGCTGATATTTTGACACGTATCGTTTATTACTATCCAGAAACCATATGGGTTTGTCAATGGTATTACCATATATGTGTCAGGCCCGGAACTTATTGAGTGACCTCTTACATGCATACTTGCATACTTGCATACTTGCATACTTGCACACTTCCATACTTGCATACAAATATTTTATTAAATAATAAATATAAGATCCTTACTCTGTGCTAATCGTTTCTTCAATTTTTCTTCAAATAAAAAATTAAAATAAATCATTTTTGTTTATTGGTATGAAAAAAGAAATTAAAAATTTAACGCAGATGATTATTTTAAATGATTCCTTTTTATTTATTTATTTTTTTTTATAGGGTAATTCATTTTTTACTCGTACCCATCTCTCGCAATTTTCTGTCTTAGTCCTTGAATAATTTTGTATTAATACAAATTGTCTATAAATTCACACGCATTCACATTTATCACATATCGGTGTTGAGAATCTTTCTATTTATTGTTTTGTTTTATATTTTATCTTTGGTATATTGTTTATACAATACGTCACTCAAGTTCTAATATTCTATTTTTTTTATCGAGTATTTTTTTTCGAGTATTTTTTTTCTTCCACTCTTCCACTCTCTCTCTCTCTTACTCGCAAAAATGTTTCTAACAAGTTTAAACAAAATTTCGTTTTAAAAATGTTCAAACAAAGATGTTTCTACTCTCACTCAGATCGATAAAATATTTATTCCACGATTATACGATTATTAATTTCTTTTTTTTTTTTTATGAATTATTTTTTTGGCTTTTCTTTTTCTTTGTGTTTTTTTTTGTAAATGATATGACAAATCTCGTGAACACACAATCGTGATTATTACTCACAGACGACATAGATTCTTCTTTCCCTCTCTTTATTTATTTATTTATTTATTTTTTTTTTAAATTTAATTTAATTAAATTTAATTGAATTTATAATTATTTCTATCTTTCTTTGTAATCTAATGATATTTATGGTTGATAATTACAGCCTCATGTTATACTAATTAAATTATTAACATATTATATACATGTGTAATCTTTTATGTTTTATAAACAATATATTATTATTGCAATATTTATTGCAATTATTGTTCCTTTGATAACAAAAAACATTTATCTCTTTGGCATTACGAATCATTAATCTATTTCTTGATATGTACTTCGTTATCTATTTAAATTAATAAATAAATTCAATAATTTACTTTTTTTGTTTCTTCTCGAAAGAAAAAAGAAACAAATGGTAAAAAGTAGCTTAGAGATAATAAGGAATAATAATTTCAATTTTCTTTTACCACTTGTCCTATAAAACTTTTACAAATTCCACGTGCCATGGTAAACACAATAGCCCCCTGTGCCATTCAACTATTCAATTACGTTTACTATATGTTCTTTACCATGAATCAGAGTTGTGTTTTTCGTTTATGGCACAAATTTTTTACCACGACTCTCTAACTCTTTTTCGAAAAAAAAGAAACAACAACAAACAAAATAAAATCCAAATTAGTTGAAATTAAAACGAAGCATCATTTTCCATTCATCTCCTTCCCCAGAATAATAATTTCCTTTTTTTCCTCATAATTTGTGTGTTGTTATCCATTTGTTTAAAAATTATCACCGCAATTGGATGAAACTTTGGGACAATATTTACGTGCAAGAATGGCGTATGGTACGTCATCGTTTAATTGAACTTTCGTTGATTTGCTTAATTTATTCCACACGTGTATGGCCCTTGCATGTTCCAATAATTTCATCGTTGAATTATTTTTATCCTTTTGAAAATAATTTTTCCATTTCTTATAATGAATTGGATAAAACGTTGATGGTGGAAATACTTTGAAACCGTGGCAACGTGACACTGACATGTCTCGAGTCTGTTGAACAAACAATGAAAAAAAAAAAAAAAGAAAATAATAAGATCCATTAAATTTTAATCATAATCGATTTTTGTTTTCTTATCATAATTAATTATTTATCATTAAATTGTACAAAGAGAGAATTGGTTGTCACAAAAATAATATACTTACGTATTTAGTAGAACAAATTTTTTGCAAGGTCCGAGTGATAACCCCAGGACCGTTGTTACCCCAATCGTTGCCACGAAAATTTTTTTTCAAATCACGAAGACAAGCATCTGCCATACGACGTCCAAGACCATTCGAACTAAACCCCATAACACCGGCTGCCACGTCATCCCAATCCTCGGCACCGGCAAAATTAGTCAAATTTTCCAATGACCTAGATTATTTGGATTTCCAATTAATTAATATATATATATATATATTTTTTTTTGACTATTTCTAAATATCGAATTAGAACTAAAATATGTGAACATAATTTCAAAGTGTGATTTCGATAAACTCTAAATTTTATATAATTTTATATACCACCCCAACCATACTTTAGTTTTTGATTATTATAAATAATTTTTTTATATTTCAGATAATTATAATATTTAAAAAATTTACTTTATTTTTTACTGACAAATTTAAAATTCTTAATTTATATATACATCAGGTTGTCAAATATGAAATGGAGCAAAAAATGCATATAATTGGATTGAAATTTGCTCCATTTCATATTTGACAATCTAATATATATAATAATATTGAATAAAATTTAAATAATAATTATAAAAGTAAAAATGTGAAATAATATAAAAATAAGAAAAGATAAAATAGAAAATCATCCTTACGTGATAACAACAACATCTAAATCCAGATATATTCCTCCAAATTTCCAAAGAGTTAAATATCTCAAAACATCAGACATATGACTACGTCTCCATTTACTTTTCATAAGTACACCACTTTTGTACCAATCTTCCAACGGTGTTTCCTTCGTATATGTTTCAGGATAAATTCTACGTATCTTTATATTAGGATAACTCGATAATTGTTTGATTAATTCTTTGGTTTCCACGGATATCGGTGATGGGCTGATAAATAAAAGATATATCGTTGTTCCTGGATTCATAACTGCAGCTGATTCAACTGCACATGCTTGACGTGGATTCAATATTATTCCCTTTTCACCGAAACACGATGTTTCGTGGAAGAATATGTTTTTATCGAGAGCCGGTTTTTGATGATCTATAAAGACAACGAAACAAAACAAAGATAGGATTAAAAATTAAAAAAAAATATTATTTTTCCTACTAATTCTTAACTTG
Organism: Mischocyttarus mexicanus; assembly: GCA_023678845.1. Taxonomy (NCBI): domain Eukaryota; kingdom Metazoa; phylum Arthropoda; class Insecta; order Hymenoptera; family Vespidae; genus Mischocyttarus; species Mischocyttarus mexicanus. The sequence goes on along the minus strand of JACGTP010000003.1, from coordinate 2,983,910 downwards.
TTATTTTACGTTATTTAATAGTACAATTTAGTACAATATTACTTGTTGGAATAATTTCGTAGCGTTTCATAGCGTTTCGTAGCAAAACTAATTACACCTAATATACAATATTTTTATATTATTTGTATATAATTTTTATATCAGGTGTAACAACACCTAATATATAATATTTTCACAACTAATATTTGTGCTTGACTTTTTTTATTATTATTAATGACGTATATATATTACCATTATTCATATTTACATACAAAATGATGATTCGTTGTTAGAATAAATAATAAATGCTATGTAAAAACTATATATTTTTGAAATATATGTTATGAATGAAATGACAATCTAACGTAACTTTAAATTGCATCTCACGCGAAGGTCTAAAAAAGACATATCATGAGAGTGACTGTTGTGAATTACCTTACTATCATACTACAGTAAATAATAGTTATCAGTTATGTACATATATATATTTATGTTCGTATGTGTACATGCATAAATAGTACGAAGATCGCAATCGTGTAGAATTATGATTGCACTGTAATAAAACGTTAAACCTTCTATATAATTAAGTTTTTATCGTTAAATTAAACGTTTGCATTATTAATAATCGAGTATGACAATGTGAACGATTATAGAACAAAAAAAAAAGAAGAAGAAAAAACAGAGAAACATAATATTATAAATGTATTCAAATGACAAATCATTCTTTACTTTTTCTTTTCATTTCATTTTCATGTTAATAATTTTGAATAATAATTTTGAAATAATATAAATTTGAAGAATAATTTTTGTATAATAATTTGAAATAATAAACGTTAATGCGTTATTATATGTTGCATACAAGTATAACAAAAGAAGTTTAGGATACAAAAGTGAAATAAATGAAAGAAAAGATGAAATTACATACCAGACTCCAAATGGGGAAATCCATAAGTAGTTGAAACTTCGTAACAGGAAACATCATTGCTATCAGTTACGATAAATTCTGTAACTTTTTGAACGATGGTATTATCATTAGATGTCATTATAATGAAAAGTAATACAGCACATATGAAACCGAGAATCAATCTTTTCTTCATTATTCAGCTGGTTATCGTAAATTTCTAATATTTTCAATTTGATATAATCTTAAAACAAATTTTAATAAATCAAGGTAATCTTCTTCTTCTTTATTTTTCGTTACTTCCAAAAGCATATTATTTTGCGTTGAGTACCTAAAAAAAACAAAAATTCTCGAATGAAATTTCTCTTGGCTAACGTGAAACTGAATATTATTTGAAAAGCTTTGTATTAATTGTGCCAAATTTTTTTCTCAATCCTTTCTTGTTTTCTTTTTTACATTTTCCAAGGCTACACACACTCTTCGATTTATTTTACAAATAAATTTACAACTTTTGTTACCCTAGATTACTTTTTTCCTTTTTTTTTCAAACAAACTTGGCAAGCATTGCGATGGAATATAATCGTCAGTTCTTTTAAATTCACGAAATTAATAAAATGAAATATTTCGATTATTTTCAAATTTAGTTGACTTTTTGGTTTAATTTTTATTACATTTGTACCTTTTTTTTTTTTTTAATCTATGACCAAGAATTTTATTTCAACTTTAATAAACATTAGAGTATCTTTAACTATTCTTCCGTGTATTAAAAGCAAAATAATATTTCAAACTTAAATTAATTAGGGTAATTGATTTTAAAATACCACGATGATAAGGTTCGTCATTTCAATTAAAAATGTAAACACCCATATTCCAAACCTCATACCGAGTACACGCACGTATAGTTTTTATATCGTTATTTGACATGAAATATTATTTTCGTTATTATTATTTTTTTTTTTTCTCAAAATCAATTATAGTACTCTATTTAGAGTCGTGTCACGTTTTGGAAAAATAAAATCTAGTCCACCTTTAGCCTTAACTTTTCATGAATAATTCACAAGTCCACGTAAACTATCTTTAAAACTATACCCAAGAATGGTGACACGAACAGATAAGCTTTAACATTTTATTTTGCGTTATACTTTTATTTTATTTCTCCATGTATATTTGTTTGTTAAGAAAGAAAAATAGAAAAAAAGAGATAGACTACTCGGGTAAAGAAGAGAAAGAAAACTATATCAAGAAGAAATTTGAGATAAAATCATTTAAGAAGAAAATTTGAGAATTTTTTTTTTACTTTTTAATTTTTCAACAATTTTCATTGATAACTAACAAACTGATTGTAAAGTTTCATTATTTTCAATTGTAGAAATGAATAGTGAAGAAATGTTCCTTGTAAGCCTATTCTAAACATCACCGAACAACCGCGTGTTATTCCTTGCCCTTGTATTAAATTAAGTTTAATGAAACAGTTTGTTAAAGCTCTAAATAAAGAAAATGATATCTTCAAGTACCCGTGTTGAGAATTTCCAACTTTATCTGATGCAAAAATAAAGGAAGGCATAATTCGTTGGACCACAAATCAGATTCTTAATGAACGATGAAGATTGAATGATGGATAACAACGGGTTGGAGGGAAATATTTTAGAACGTTCTAGTTTGAAAAAAATACATGCTGGAATTCATAGGTATCGGTACATATTTAAAAATAATGTATATTGATTCTAAAATTAACTGCATATACACGTATATACGTGTGTGTGTGTGTGTGTGTGTGTATGTCCAACTGAGGTTTATAAACACGACATTCTTAGACAAATCAATAGTAAACGGTTCCTTCTCAATGACTGCATTCACAAAATCGATACTTGCATAAACATTTATCTACTTTAACAATAAGAGATGAAAAATAATCTTCAATCATTTGATATACGTTTTTTAAACTAGATGAATTATTTACTAATATTATTAATTAATAATTGAACAAATAAATATATCAATATTATATATGAAACAAAACTATTAAAATTAATCATAATAATCGATATAACAGTGAATAGATAAATTATTACAATAATTTATTTTCAATAATTATACAAATTTATTTTATCTCATCTTATACATTGAATTCATCAAATTTTCTTCGTTATAATTCTCTATAAGTTTGTAAATTAATATTATTTCTTTTTTTTTTGTTTAATCTCATTTTCTTCCTATCAAAATATATGCCACACCGCGTAATTATATTTTTTCTAACAAATAAAAAATATTTTTATATTATTTTCATACTGTTTTCATATTATTTAATTTACAATTATGAATAATTTTTGAATCATAAAATAAATCAAACCTGTTTTTGTGCGATCTATTTTATGTAATGTTTTTTTATGCGGTATATGAATTCCAATTGCATTCATCACCATTGTATTGTTTTCTTTCAGTGTCATATGTACACTGCAAAGTGTTCGTCGCATTTAAGCATTAATCTGTTACGAATATTTTTTTTCGTGCGGTTCCTTTTATGTGGTCCCTATTCAACCGCACAAAAAAACAGATTTGACTGTGTATAAAATCAATTTTTCTTTTGGTTTTCAATTTAATTACTTACAATCAGTTCCACTGGTCATAATTAACAAGTACAGTTACATAAAAAAAAAATGTATACACACGCAAACATACACAGACATACATACACATTAATATCATGCATTTGATATACTTTGATATGATGAAAATGATGAAAAACAAAGGAGAAGGAAAAAAAATATATAAAAAGAGGAGATATACACATATGTGTTAGAAAATATATTACATAAAAATGTTTTATAGGAAATATATATATCCGTAAATAATCTCATAATTGAGCTATGAGAATCATCAAACAAAAAAGAAAACAAATATAATCTATCTTCTAGAACGACCTTATCGTATATAATCGATATACACACCTATCGAAGCTAATGAATAATTCATCGTATGTTCTATTACACGGCTACCGAGATGGAAAAACTTATCAAGGAAATCACAACATAATGATAATAGTAATGAAATGAAATATTATATAATATATATATAAACGAGAGAATAATAAAGGGAAATACTAAAAACAATGTTTTATAACACACGTATTTACAATACCATTACGTTTACATCTCTTCTCACGATTAGTTTTTTGAAATAATAATTAATAAAAATTTATTAACATAAGAGATATAGGTAAATGATATCGTATTAGAATTGTCGTAAGTATATACAACCACGTAACGTTTATTACACACCTTGAATCTAAATTGTAAAAATAATCAAATATACCAATGTAACCTCGTATCAACATCATCATCATCATCATCATCATCATCATAACCATAATCATTTAGTTCTTCCTTTTCCTTACCTTACAAATGTAACTCACGTCTTACAAGAATTTATTCCAGCTTCCAACGTTAATTTATTAATCACTTTATTTTCCTTATTATCACACCGTTTCTCATCCTTTTCAGTGTGTGATCTTATTTTATTTGAGAACAATATAACAAAACAATTAAAAAAAAATATTATGGGGATGTATCAATTAAACTACCATCAATTCTTCATAAACACCTTTTTTTCCCCTGTTTTGATCTTCTTTCTCACTCTCTCTTACTCAATCACTCACTCACTCAATCACTCACTCACTCACTCACTCACTCACTCACTCACTCACAGATAGACACTCACACAGTTGGTTTCTATTGAAAAAAAATATCAGCTCATCCCTTAAATATTTCAACTTCCCTCTCTCGTGAGAGAAAGAGAGAGAGAGAAAGAGAAAGAGAAATAAACTATTATTTTATTATACTTTTTGTTTCTTCACCCGAAAAAAAAATTCGACACGAAAATTATTTCCCACCACAGTTATATAAAAATTATAAAAAAAATAAACCACTATTAATTTTTTTCCACCAATTTTTTTTAATTATTATTATTATTATTATTTTCTTTATTTTTTTCTCTCTGTCAATAATATCGATACTATTATTATTATTGTTGTTATTATTATTATTATTATTATTCGTTAGATCCAGTATACTTTCTTCGTTTTCTTTTAATCAAAGAAAAATTCAATGATCTTCCAGTATAATCTCGTAATCGTAACAACAATCTTCCATCATTTGTTAATATAATAATCTTTATTTTTCTATCCTTTCCTTTCTCCTCGCTTATCTCTTTTCTTCCTCTTCTATTAATTGTTTTCTTCCTCATCGACGATTAAAAATTATATTTTTAGTTTTTTTTTTTGTTTATATTATCTCCCAGAAATTAATCTAGTCGATAGTTATTGTTGTTGTTATTGTTGTTATTGAAGATTTATAAACTGGATCCAACAAAAATTCTTTCAAATCCGGTGGTGGTGATGATTGTGATGGTGGTGGATAGTGGTGGTCCTGAAGACGACCCAGACGCGACGATGCACCCGACTTTTATCCGCATCTCGACCGGTGCGGTCGAAATGGTTTTACCAAGCGCATGCGTATTACCTTTACATTTGCAGAATATTCTCTCTCTCACTCTCTCCCTCTCCCTCTCCCTTTCTCTATTTCTATTTCTCTCTCACTCTCAGTCTCTCTCTCAGTCTCTCTCTCAGTCTCTCTGTTTCTCTCTGTTTCCCTCTGTTTCTCTTTCTTTTTTAGATAGAAAGAGACACACAAGACAGGTAGACAGAAAGTTAGACAAAGACAACAACAACAAAAGAAGGGAAAGGATATTAACAATAGTTATTTGAATCAGTCTAATTCAAAGAACATGATAAGAACATGTGTAAAGTTTGAAATGTGTTATCAATTGTATTTAATTCTTTGAAATTCTTATTCCTTTTCTTTTCTTTATTAGATTTTATCACCATTCATAAATTTGCCAATATTTATTTTTATAATATTATAATTTTGTATGACATCTTTACGATTATTGTTTTGATACACTCCCCATCATCAAGATTTTGTTATATTTTTGTTTCTTTAAAAGTGAATGTTCAATTGTACAATTGAAATAATAAAATTATATTTTTTCTTCAGAGAAGTTAAATATATTTTATATAACAATATTTCAGAGATAATAGGATAATTTATTTTTTCTTTTTTATAATACAATTAATATTAAGTAGAACAGAAAGTAATATCGTTTATTGTTATAATGACAATGATGATGTTGCTGATAAATGCATGTATTAATAAACAAAATTACAATTATCTGATAAATGATATAAACAGATGTTTAATTTACCCAAAAAACGACATTACTTACCGGTCAAACTTAATATAACTTAATTCTTAATTGCTTTTTTTTTGTAATTTATATGTCGGTTCTTTTTTTACCTTTTTGTTTTTTTATTAAATTGTTTTTAATTGATTATAAAAAATAAATGTTTGTATATATTTTTCATTGGAAATACGTTGGGATTGTAATTAATATCGTTTTACATTAGTAAAACAAACGTTGCATTTTGTTAACATAATTAATCTCGTTTGTTTTATCTGTGTAATCTAATTTATCTATGTTTTATAAAAACCTGGTAAAAAAGTAACTACGAGACTCTTTGTTGGAACTCATTATATTTCCATTATTCAGATTGTACATGAAGAGGAATAAAAAAATTTGCCTAATAAATAAATAAAATATTTTGTCTCTTTTCAACAGCAAATGGAAATTACCCTTTTCGTTTTTCAAAGAAAAAAGATAAAAAAGAAAGGGGAAAAGAAGAACAACATTTATCTCATTTTGAAATATGTATTCAGCAACGGTAAATAATCGTATAAACAAATATTAGAACAATAAATTATTCCATAATTGGGAGCTCGATAAAATAAACAAAAAAGAAAAATAAAAGAAAAATAGAAAAGAAAAAAATGATCGATAAAGTTATTAATACGTGTTCATCGATTTACGTTTATAAAAATAAACCTTAGTAAACGGGGTGTGGGATGATTTGAGATATCTAGAGAAAAAAAAAGAAATATAAAACAAAACAAATGATGTTTTAATTATTCGTTAAAGTGAGACTCGAATTACGCGTGTTTAGATGTTTCTTTTAGATGGGTAAAATTTTTAACGAAAAGGTTAAAATGTGTATTGGATTAAAATCAATTTTGCTAACGTGAATAGAAGTTGTTAAACTTCGCTACACGATAAACATAAATTTTATATAACACACAATGAAACATACAGAACAGAAATACACGGTTAAGCTAGGTGTTTTACTTTTTCGACGATCTAAAAGTTCGCCTAAATTTCGATCAATAATAACTACGTATTACGTAAGTAGAAACAACCCTCTTTTAGTAAAGTAAGATCCTAGATGAGAAAAAGAAGGAACCATAGTACGTATTATTGTCCGATTAGGGGAATGGGAGAACAGAACTTGAATATAATATGAGCCTTACCTGAACTGGATTTTCTTTTTATGGTTCCCTACGAGTTAGAACTCGAATAAGGGAATCTTCTTACCCATTCAACTAACCAACCCATCCATCCATTCATCCATTCAAAGCAAAATAGGTTTCCTTTTGTGTCATGAAAAATTTCATACCCCAAACCTCGATTAACAACTCTACTCCTCTGCTACGAAAATACTTCAAATTTTTTTTTCCTCTACATATGCTCTTCTTCTTCTTCTTCTTCTTCTTCTTATGTAAGCCTTCAGGTCTGTGTTTTATTAGGTTGGTTCCTCCGGAGAAGCAAACACCCGGTTATCCAGCCATCTTTTTGGGGGTCTCCCAGGTGATCTAATTCCTTTCGGTCTATTGTATTCTGGGAAATTAAAAAAGTCATCTTACTTTTTGATCACATCTTGTATTCTCGCAGAATGAATGTAATTTTAGTTTTATATCTTCTTCATATGTCGTCTTCATTTTTGGAGGTTGGCTATCATCATTGCTATCAGTAACACCGCCCTTTCCGGAAATCCTGTCTTATCCTATCGGAAGACTTGAAGCTCTGGAATTATATATTTTTTGTTATACTTTTATCTAAACAAACGCAATTAAATATCTTGCTCTACTGTTAGTATATTATACCAATTACTATATATCTGTAATGATATCCTAAAATAAAACTACAACGTTAACATTTTTATCCCTTATCATCCTAACACTCACACATATAGATCGTCCTATAAGTTTCTTCATTATTTTTTGGTATAAAATATTTTATGTGTGTTGTATTTAATATTATTTAGTTTAACAATATAGACGATTTTATTCCTATTACCTTGTCCAAAATACTATGGTATTTAATATTAATAAAATAATATAAAATATTAAGTAATTTGCGGCGGATACGGGGGAGAGCTTGCAGGAAATGTTTGGGGAATTAGAAAAGTATAACGAAAGATTGGGGCTGAGGATAAATTGTCAATTACAATGAGGGACAATTGTATTTTAAAATAATTTTAATGCATCATTTAATCCTATTATGTGCGTATGTGTGTGTAATTTTTTAATTTTTTTTAATAATATTTTATTAATCAATAAAAACTAATGTCAGAATGTTTAATATTTTATCTATCTAAATAAAAAAAAGAACATTATGTAATAATATAAAATAATGTTTTACTTAAAAATAATTCCAATATATTTTCTTATCGACTAACTTAATGACGATTACTTTTGTTTTTATTTTTTGTTTATTTTTTGTATACTTATTATACTTAATAAGTTAAAGATATAGCATGTTCCTACCGGAAACCATTCATCAAATAATTAGTATCTCCCCCCGATACGTTGTGTGTACAACGATAACAAACTCAACTTACAATAATGTAACTATGTTTTAAAACTTTAATCTTCTTTTATTTTTATCCGATAATCTATAATACATTAATTAATATTTCCCTTTGTCATATATTAAATATATACTATTTAATTAATCATATTAAGATTATTCAGTTTTACAGGATCACACACATACACACCTGTGTCGTGTAATTAATAATACAATATTATTTTCTAAAGAATTAATATCCATTAATAATAAATAATAATAATTAACGTATATGTTGATTATTTGATTATTTTATAACATCAAATAAATATTATCGAAAATCGTTATTTATTAGAGTAAAACAGATTTCTATTTAATTTCCAATTGTTTTACTATCATTCAATGCTATAATCTAGTACGGATATTAGACGTCGATAAAATAGAAAATTATACAAGAATGGTAAAAGAATATTTAAAAGATTCCAAGAACTATGCTTTTTTATTCGTTATAGTTTTGATATAGCTATCTACAATAAATAATTAATACAAATTTTTAATCAATGTTCTATGATATAAATAAATTGATAAAAGGAAAAAAGAATGTAATTATTATTTTTAGATACTTTGAAAATATCATTATTGTATTGGGAAAAAAAATAAAGAAAGAAAGAAAACAAATAATAATCGACGTTTTATGAAACTCAGAGTCACGTTTGTATAGATCCAGTAGTAGAGGAAATATTGATCATGTAGAGTTTAATTTCTTGCTAGAGTAATATATTCAGTCTTTGTACGTAGTTATGATTGTTCTGTACATTCAATTTTTAAATACATAAAAATTCATTATGTTCAGTAAATTTTTAACATTTTTCATTACATTTTTAACATTGTTGGATAATATGAATAGTAAAATACTTCGTGGGACTCTCATAACGCGTGATGTATTATAAAAAGAAATAATTAACAATATTTAAGGTTTTCTTTTTTTTTATTATTTTATTTTGGTTTTCTTTTCAACATAAACGTCGCTGCGTATACGCAAAAAATGTATATTTCAATGTAACATTTAATTATACACATCGTTTGTGATATTTCAAATGGAAATGTACAAAATTGGTATTCTAACAAAATAGGCTCGTTGACCAAAAAAATAAAGAAAAAATGTATCAGTTTGATAAATTAATTAATTGCAAAATAATACGAAATTGTGTAACACATGTGTGTAATATTAATAAAAAAAAAAAAAAGAATATTATCTAATACATAACATTATTTAAGAAAATATTTTTGAAACGATAAAGTTTGTTATATATATATATACACATATATATATATATTTTTTTTCTTCACAGAATTGGGCCTTTCTAGCAAGATTTTGTTTTCTCACAGAACAAGGCACTTTTCGGTATGATTTAGAAATAAGGGGTCATAATGCTTCGGTAAATCTTTTGTTGTATTACGACGCACCTCATCAATGGCCTAGCGTTTATCCTTCTAACAAAACGTGCAAAGAGAAAGAATCTATTTTGAGTTTTGAAAATGGTCAGATAGTACAACTCTCCAAATCATCATTGGCCAGTTCTGAATGCGTTTTAAGAAATGATTCGTCGTTACATTGCAATAGCTACAGAAGATTCCAATCGTCCAGGCCAATGTGGTGGTTTATTGTGTTATCGGATTGTTATAGCAAAACAGGTTTAAATGTTACATATTGGATATCATTGACAAATGCATCTCCTGGTAACATATGGAAAGAACATCTTTCTGCGGATGAATTTTGCAAGTATCTCTTCTTTAAAAAAAAAGAAAAAAAACTTTCCTCTAATTTAATACATTATCATTAAACATTTTTGTAAAGTATATTATTGTTAATTACAGACATACTACCAGAATTATTAATAGCCGCTTGTATCTATGTAGTACTCGTCATATTAAGCTTTTACGTGGCTGTACAATTACGTTCAAGAAGACTCTTACACGTTTCGTATAAACTGTTTATGGGTTCTCTTCTTTGTCAATTAATGGGCATTTTATTAGAAATGTACAGTTATTTTAATCTTGCCTTAAGAGGAGTTCTTATAACCAGTGTTTCTTTAGTGGGTCATATTTTAGAAGCATGTTCAGAAACTTTATATACGGTGCTTATGCTATTATTAGCATTCGGTTATACTATCACCAAAAGTACATTGACGCCTAAGCAAATTCGATGGCTTACATATTTCATATGTCTTAGCACAGCTTGTCAGCTGGCATTGTACGTTTATCAATTTGAAATTTTTGATCCTGGTTTAATCCTTTATATTTACGAATCGCCACCAGGTTATGGACTAGTAGCATTGAAATTGATTGCATGGATTATATTTGTTCTTCGTTGTTTTAAGACAACTAAGAAGATGACAAAGAAGGTCCATTTTTATGCCTCTCTACTTTCTTTAGGGTCAGCATGGTTCCTCTGTCATCCATTGACGGTATATGATTAAACTTATCCAAACATATAAAGAATAATTTAAATAAATTTAAATAAATATATATATGTATTAAGTATTAAATAATTACATGCTTAAAAATTTCATAGGCATGCTTTGCTCTATGCATAGATAAAAATACAAAGATGCTTTGTTGATTTCACAGGTACTATGTATAACTGTGCTTGTAGACAAATGGATAAGGGAAAGCTTTGTAAGAGGATGCTCTCTTTGGATCGTCCTTGTGGGACATGCAACATTCCTTTATGTTACACGACCTACTATTGCAAATTCGCGTTTTCCATTTCACATTAGAACATGCCAAGTAGTTCCAATTGGTGGTAATGGACAAAATCATAGTTACGAGCCTCGATTCCGAAAAGTAGTTTCAGCGTTCACAATCTCATGATTGTTATTACCTCTTCCTCTTACTCTTAGAAATGATACATATGTAAAAATGAATATATGACAGACACAAATTTTGATTAGGTGTAAATAATATATATTATTATTATGCTTTTAGAAAGATTCTTTTTTGATCTTTTAGATTTTTATCCAGCATGCATAAGCTCTTAATATATATATAATCATTTACCTAAAAACAGCTTTCATTAAATGGTACATCATACTTATATCCGTATAAACAAACATTTGTTATAACCATGCATAACCATGAAACTATCTTACATATTTCTGTATCGCCTACTAATTATCTTAGCAGGGTATATATTTGTGTATTTATAACTTGACGATAAAACTATTATTCAACAATTTCAACAGAGAAAATATTCTTGCTGCTTGTTGCCACAATCCTATTTTATTTCATTCAATCGCACGAACCGTCAATCCATCCGTCTTTCCATCTTTGATCGACCAATTTGCAATTGAATTCAGGTTTACCTAATTTTTTGTTTACTTCGTTATGAACAACGCATAGCCATTGACTGAAGACTTTTTGGGAATCAGTTTGCGGTGGCATATCTTTTAATTGTTCTTGAAAATCTTCTGCACAGATGTGACAAGGATAAAACTTAGAAAATATATACATGAATTTTTTCATATCACTTTTTTGTTCATCACTTGGATGATCTGGGTAACGAGCTGCCATTGTGTGCAAAAATGCCCATGTCTTGGAACCTAAATCGTCTCTGCTTAATGGACAATCACTACGTTGAGAAGTAGTTACATTTGTACTAGGATTAGTTGCTTCCTGCTTCTGAGCATCACCCTAAAGTAAAAAAAAAAGGAAGATGAAAATATAAATAATGAATATACAAAAATTTATATCTATATCTTGAAAAGATTTATGTTTTTATTAAACATACCTTTCCGGAATCAAAAGTTTTCTGCTGTAACTTTACCCACGATTTAAAGTCAGTGCACGTTCGACAGGGTTTCTCCATTTTAACATATTTATTATAAGAATACTTAACGTTACAATAATTTATAGGAACGTATGTTTATAACGATATTCAACATAACCTTTCATTATGGATAATCAAAGAAGTAATCATTTCCACAAACATAATATTAATCCTTTTATGAGCGATTTTGAATAATATCAACATCGATTAGGAATTATCTTTTACTTTATTCCCAATATTATTGTAAATAACATCGAATATACATTCAACTATGAATTCACGTTCTTCACTGACATTCATTTAATTTCTTACGCAATAGTAATAAAGATAAGGTAATAAACATTCAATTTTTCCCGCTAAATCGAAAATCATATCTCGCATTCTGATTGATCGTCATTTATCGACTTGAAACGATTTATCGAAGAATTTCATTGCTCAAACGAAATCGATTCAAATATTAATGTGAAATTATTTATGTGTAAATAATATCCTTCTTTGGGAACGAATTATATGTATTTCTTGTATATATTAGAAAAAAACAAATTTTTTTTATGTTTCTGAAACATGAAAAGAAAGTAATACGCGTGCGTTACGGCGAATTGTAAAATAAGTTATAACCCAACCTTATCTGATAATCGTGACAGACGTCAACGCACAAGTGCGATTCCTGGTTCATACTGATCAGTTAAAACTCGAATGATTCGTTTCTTTGGAAATAGGAATTCAAAAGAGACAATGGCGAACCGTAAAAAGATCGACAGGTCATCTCGATCGGTACCCAAAAATATAAGACAACTTAATCCAGATCCAATGTTTTTATCCTCATCGTCATCCGACGAAGACGATCCGCTGTTCGCAAGACGCGACAGGACCATAACTCAGGATCACTCAAGTAGAAATCGCATTGTTGAAAATGATCAACAGACAGGTTAGATTTATATAGATTAATATTAATAAATAATGTATAAATCAATCTTATCAATTAATCTCATCTGTTTAATTATACATCATATTTATTTTTTTATTTATTATTAGGTCAAGATGTTTCACGACGTGAGGAAAATCCTTTAAGCTTTAAGCACTTTTTAAAAGGAGAATATCAAATTAATTATTATAAAACTGGGGCAAGGCCAAAGATGTATTCATCATCTGCGACGAGTCCAAACAACGTTGATAAAGATGCTGCTGTTTATTCTCGAAATCCAACTGAATTGCCAGACTTCGTGCAAGATCATTTAGTCATAGAACAATGCTACTTAAATCATGTAATAGTTCAACCAACTATACCTGAATTTGATAATCTTCCTGATTTTGCATTGAACAGTGTAGAGCAAAGGCAATCTCGAGATAGAAATGATCCCAAAAAGTCGCAGCCCCAACTATTGCCAGATATTCCTTTTGATCTTACTGGTTCAATAGATAAACCTACATCTAACAAAGATTATTCTTTTTCTAATGCTACGTGTTCTAATAACATCAATATACCTGTATTTAATTCAGTCAATAATATTGTTGAAACCTCTGAGTCAGCTTCGGATTCAGGAGGTAAGATTTGTTTTTTTTTTCTTTTTCTTCACAACAACAAAAATTCATTTATTATACTTTTGTTTTATCAAATTATTTTTATTTTTAACAGAACCAGAAGTTAGTAATAATGTTGTTACAAGAGATTGCACCCCGACAACTGATTCAAACGTACCAAAATTATTACCAGATTTCTTAAATGATGGCCCAATTCATAGTAGAACTAATCTCTCCAATGATATTGGATCTAACTCGCAACCTAATATGGTAGAGTCAACTGAACGAAGGGTATATATTTTATCAACTAAAAAAAATTGTTAAAATATTTAATAAATACATGTAAATTAATACAAAGTATTTGGCAGCTTTTATTAGAAAATGATAGGCTGAGGCAAGAGTTGGGCTCGGCTCACAAAAAAATTAATGAAAAATCAATTAGGCAAGTTGGTTTTTTTCTTTTTTTTTAGTCTAATTTTATATCTTCAAAATCATTGACGTTTATTGACATCAAAGTGTTATATTACAGAATTCAAATGTTAGAAGCTGAATTGGCGTTTAGGAAAGAAGTAGATTATAAAGAAACTGCACATCTTGAAAAAGCAGTGGAACAAGTCGAAGATAATTTAAAACGTAGTACGGTAAATACTAATTTAAATGATACCTGATTTTTAGATTGTATATTAAATTATATTTGAAAATAAAATAAAGTGGGCAATTGTCACTTTTTTGTTTTGTTTTACAGAGAAGAGCGCTCAGTGCAGAAAATACAGTAATATCGTTAAAAGATGAAATAAAGACATTAACGGTTAGTATAAATTTATAATTCATTAATTATATAAAAATTGTATTGATCAAAATATAACCCTAATTTAGACAGAGCTAACGTTACTACGATTGCAAAATAGAGAACTTAAATCTACCATTGATGCTACCAATAAGAACAAATGTGATGCATCCTCAGGTAACGTAGATAGAACCGTACGAAGAATGGCCAGTGAGTTAAGAACTGCTGCTTCAACGGCTGAAATCTCATTGAGGTAATATATTTGTTTTTTTTTTATGGAAATAAGTGAAATTTGTAATATTAAGGTATACACATGGTACAGCATATAATTTCGTTTTCTTTTTTTTTTATCTTTATTTTCATTCTAAACATATGTGTTTTAACACAGACAATTGATGTCTGGAGTGGAGAATCTAAGGGTACTTGCTTCTACCCTTGAAAATGTGGACAGAATAGAGGATACGACCAAAGATTTCATAGCCGATTCAGATGAAAATAATGCTGCTGATCCTGCGATCTGAAAGATCCTATTTAAATCGCATTAACGTTTCCATAATACAAATCTATCATACCTCTTTTATATTCACCTCAACCAACGCTAAGTTCCTCATGCTCTCTCGCAATAGTGCTGAGCATATTTGCGTCGATTGATAATTTAGATTCAATTGTGTAATATGTTATTTATGATGTGTTTGTTGTACTTTTGTATTAGTTAAGAATAGATTCTAAAAATGCATCTAACTTCGACACACAAACAAACAAACATAGAAACGAACAGAGGTACAGGAGCGTACGAGACGAGTAAAATGTTCTGTTTTTAATATTTCTCTTTGAAGGATCTTTAAATCGAATAATTAAGACAACTGTTGATGTATTAACTACAGTTAAGTAATCGCCATTAGGCGTTAATTAAGGAATAAGCAAACAGGTGTTATATTTTTCATATACATATTTTTGAGTACGACCAAAATGACAGTGTAACGTAAATACGTACCTCATATCGATACATAATACGTTGATTAGTGCAACGCAAATTTAATGAATATCGTTTAATAAATACACGCCGATCCAAGAGAATTTCAGTAACTGTTATTATGATCGCATGCTAATGCTAGCAAATTATAGCATCATATCATTGTGTGTGCAATTGCTTTGAATTTAATTTATAAGAAAATCTAGTTCTCTAACTACTGGAATTCTAAAAGCGATATGCGTGTCTATTGCACCTTTGCAGCCTTGTAACTTCGCAAAATCATTTTTTTACACAAAAAGGCAAATGATTTTATTTTGACAATAAAAAAATATTTGAAAAAGAAAAAAAAAAAAAAAGAAAATAAATAAATAAAGAAGAAGAAACAAAAGTGCGTATAAAGAGAAAACACACAAATTTGGATACCAATAAAAAGAATGATATCTCTTAAGTAAATTATTATCATATATATATGTATATATATATGGCAGTGTTCGTTGTATAAAATGCTATTAATTATCACATTAAAGTTTTGAGAAATAATTTAAAGATCATCCAATAAAACACAGTTTTAAAGGAATAGGCAAGTTCTATCTTACAAAACGAAAAATGAAACGTAAGTATAGGCATATTTAAGTATTATGAAAAATTCTTAAGACCGATTTCTATATATATATTTTTTTTCTATTACTGAAGACCTTCAAATATACTAAACAAATCGGTTTGAGTTTCAGTATGACTCATTTGTGCATTTAACCATGAACGACAAGCACCCATCGAAATATTACAACCTGTTTCACAAATTAATGATTTAGTTTGAGTTTCGGCGGAAACTGTTGTATCGTCCAATTGTGTCCAAGCAGTTTGAGTTTGAATATTGGTTAATACTAGATCAGGCGATATCATTTTATCCGAAGTTTGGGTGTAAGTATTGTTGTAAAACAATTGTTCCATATTATCAAAATTATCTGTCGTTTGAGTTTCTATGGTAGAACTTAAAGCAAAATTCCTGGATAAAGCGTCGGAATCAAAAAACGTCTGAGAATATCCTTGTTCCGTTTGTGTCTCTATACTACTAAATTTGTCATGGAAAGTTTTTTCTGTTAACATCGGATCTGATCTAGATATATTATTAGTTGAAGAAAATGGATATTCTTCGTTATTAACTACGGTAGAATCTTCCGTATAAGGTAATGTCATTAATGCTACATTACTTTTGGGTAAACACTGTATCAGTGAACTGTTATTATGACTATAAAAAGTTTCTAAATCTGTTTGAGAAACATTGTCGTGTAATGCCTCAAACATATCCTTTTTAGATATAGTTTGTGTACTAGAATTATTTTTCTCTTCCCAAAAGTCTTGTAAGCCTACATCGTGTCTTAACGGCAATGGACTAGCAGGAAATAGATTTGAAGAAGTAAAATTATCTTCCAGATTGATATCTTCTTTTAACAACGAAGATTCTGGCTTTTTTACCATCGAATTACTCTTCTTACGTTTTCTAACTTTAAATGGTTCCTTTCCGATAAATTTAATGTCTGGAGTTTGAGTTTCCATCGATGTAACACCATGTTTTTCACCTTGTAATCCGACTGTTTGCGTTTGCCTAGATACTCTTCGTTTTCCATTAGTTCCATTACCATTGGCGACTTGTTTCAAAGGACTGGATGCTCTTCTATACTTCTTACATTCATCAGTTTGTACGCCGATATTGATGGAAGTTTTTTCGATTATATTAACATTAGAATTATTTCCTTCATTGTTATTATGACTTGGTAAAATATTAACTGGTTTGTTTATCGTAGATACAACAGTAGGAGACGAGGGGATAGAACGATTGATCTTTGAGTTAGACCGTCTGAAAATAAATATTGTTATTGGTGTATGATTATAAATATAATTAAAACACCTTGAAAATAAACTAACATTAACTTTTAGCATAAAGATTGAGCTTACCTCAAAGAACTTTTATATTTATTGTCTATAGTATGCAAAGATCTTTTAGCATGCGTTAGTAGTGCTTCATAAGTGCTGTAAGTTTTGGAACAATAACAAGAAAATTCAATCCCACATATCCTCATGTGACCATCCTTGGCAGCTTCAGTGGAGAAACTTTTAGCGCAACTTGTACAAGCGAATGTCTTCTCAGCGTGAACTTTTAGATAGTGCTACATTAAAAGTACAGTAAAATAATTTGCTCCAATATATTTATTGATACAATTCTATTAAGATTAACCAACCTGTTTAAGATATTTCATCGTGGTAAAATATCTTTCAGATTCTGGAGCATAAACGCAAGTTTCTACAGGGCAGTGATAACGAACATTCTCCTTAATGATTTTTCCTAATTTTTTTCTTTGATGTACTTTTAAATCGTGCAATCGAAATCTAGGCTCGTTTCGAAACAATAAACCGCATTGTTCGCAGCATATGCTATTTTTAATAACACTTAATTCCTCTGCCGATGGGCAGACCATTTCACAGCAGGTTGTCGTTGATCGGTTATTGGAAAATACTTTAATTTCCTCCATTGAAGTTTATCCTCATCTCTCCTATGCAAGGAGGAGTTGATAGAAAGAGATAGGAGACCGATAGGAAACTAATGTAAGGTTATATGAAAGAACAAGAGAGATAGAAAATCCAATAACAAAATTCACATTCTGTCAAATTCGTACCGGTACATTCACCTAAATAATAATTAATTAATCTTTTGTTTTCTCTCAATGATTGACATATATCATCAGTCATCTTCCTTCTTTTATTTTTGCTGATCACTTTTTTTCTGTTCACTGTATCTATATATATTTTTATATATATAATATATATGTGTGTGTGTTTGTATTCATAACACCGGGCCCATTGTATCGATCAAACAATTATTTGTTTTTCAATACAAAATATATATATATATATATATATATATATATTTTGCTTTATGTTAATAGACGATATATAATATTATTAATCAAAATTACATGCACATACCTTTTTCGAACGTGACATGTGCAGAGAACAAATGAACAAACCTTGATCAATATGACACCCTGCTACACCTTTTTATTTTTATAAAAGATATATATTTGGTTAACACATTGTAATGTTTATTTTAATAATATAGTATTGGCATTAGAAAGAAAATCTTTTGTTAGTTTTGTTTTTTTTAAATTTTATTTTTAAAAATAAGTATATATGTATATACGTGAATAAAATTTTGATTGTCAAGAGAGTTAAAATTTGATAACAGTTAAATTGTATATTCAATTGTTCCGTACGAGCCAAGGCTGTTAAACGTTTGTTCATTGCTTTTAAAAAAAACGTTTATAGTATGCAAAATAGAGGAAAAGAAAGAAAAAGTAAGAGAGAAAAAGAAAATGAATGGTAAGAGAAGAAGATAAATTTATTGAAAGCAAAAAAGAAATAAAAAAGGTGAAGCTTTCAAGGTAGCGTAATCGAGAAGGCGCGCTGCGCGTAGTGCTGAAAAACTCGTACTGCGCATTGTGGTTCAAAATCCCCAGAATATGAGAGATCCAATAAGAGCGAAGGATCTGTTAAAAAATTGTACCTAGTGTCAGTGGTGAAACAAATCAAATAGGAACCCCCAAGCGATAATAATTTCAAAACCTTCAAACTCAAGTAAGAAAAAGAAAATTACGATAAAACTTATTGAAATTCCTCGGAGGTCCTTTCGAGATTTAGGCGACCGATTAAATCGATAATCGCTTGATTCGTCACTGTTAAGAACTCTTTTAAATAGACATTTTTAATTTAAACATTTGACTACATTCTAGGGATTTTTAATCAACGTGCACGGCACTGTGCGTTAGTTCGCCGGTAGCAGCGTTGCAGTCGGCCGAAAAATCCCAACGATTCAGTTCATGTCAGATCATCGTACGGTGACGTTTTATTCGCGGAAGTTCCCGTCAAAGTTTACTCCCCTCCCTTTACGCGTACGAGTTATTCCAATTCGTTTTTATACAAGTTCAAAAAATGACAGAAATATGACAACATATACGAATCGAAGTAGTGAGTTTTAAAATTGTCTCTAATATTATTATTTATCAAGAGGAAAAGGAGAAAGAAGAAAAAAAGTAAGATAATATTCTTATAATCGAACATATTTTTCATTTACATTTAATCAGTCTTTTGTTCTGAAACATTACGCGACTCTCATAAATCATTGTTATTCACCAATCGATTTTCTTGATTTAATCAAAAGTTGCCCTAACAAGTAATTGATTAATTGAAATCGTTGATAGAAAATTCTAAGAGGACACGATCGAGTGTCGAGTGCATCGACCTGAACCGAGTTATTGATTTTCCCCATCGTCGTCAACTAGCACACCAACGTTATACCCTCACAATTTTATTCTTTTACCTGTTGTCTATGTCAATTGTATTTTTCCTCTTGCTTTTTATTCTCTTCTTCATATACACTATTTTCATTTTTTTATTAAATATTTTTTTTTACCATTGTTACGAGATGTTTAAAAAAAAATTAAAATAAAATAAAATTGGAGTCTCTTCTTCGAACAAAAAGAATTCGGTTACTAACCTACGTTAATTCGATACCACTCGGCCTAGTTTCATTGAGCTTTCGAAAACTGGCTTTTGGGGACACACCACACCAACTTCCCTACTCCCCCTTCACCTCTTTACATTCTTTTAGTTAATAACACAAAAAAATTCACTCTTATCGTATTTTTATTTTCTCCATATAAGAATTTTAAATCGATTATTTAAATGTTACGATACGATCGTGAAAAAAAAAAAAGTAATTTTTAATTTATATTTCATTTAAATGTTCATTTGATTCTATTTCATCTCCACCCAACTTTACTCGTATCAAATACGAACAATCGTTGTTTTGATCTCGTTGGTCTCGAATAAATTCGATTTAAATATGGAATAAAAATAATCAATGTTAAAAAAATAATCGATCTTTCATCTTTAATTCTAATCGATTTTATCTTTTTCTATCGTCCATGACATTCGATTGAAATTTATTATAATCTGTTAGGTGAATTGAGAAGTAGAAGAAGGGGGATGAGGAGGAAGAGGTAAAGGAAGGACAAATAATTACAAATTGACTAGTACCAACTGGTACCTATATATACATTTATATATTTATAGAATTATTTTCCTTTATAGTTATTAAAATCATACAAGAATAATCGATTCTAACATATCGCGTATAGTTCGACTATGAATAATATGACTCGTGTATATATTAAAAAAAAATTTATTGAATATACTCGTAGGTTTATACATGAATATATAAATATTTATAAATTAATTATAAATTATTTCGTATATTAATTTTATTAAACATTTTTTGTTATTTTTTTCTATCGTAAGAAAACATCCCTCCGAAGTATTTTACGAAAACGATTGTAATAATTATTAATTGAAAAAAATATATATTAATTATTATTTTTATTTATGTATTTATTTGTAATTTACGATTATTGTTTCTTTTTTTTTTTTATTATTTGTTCCGTACGATTACCATGTAAATACGATTGAAATAAAACGAAAAGAGAAAAAGTTTCGTCCTTCGGGTTATGAAGTCTGTCTTAAAAAAAAAAAAAAAAAAGAAAAAAGAACTAGGATAATTATGAGAGTCAATGATATAATGTCGTTGGAGAATGTAAATATTTAATAAACTAGTTTTATGTGGTTCTTCCTTGCGTGATCGATACTCCAACATCGAATAATAAACCGATGAAAGTTTTATCGCAAATAGCAATCATCGGAAAGTGAACAACTATTTTCATAATTATTTTCATCGAATTTAGTTGAATAAAGAAAGGATAATGCAAATAAAAAAAGGAAGAATATTTTTCCAAGGTCAGAGAATATTCCTTTTTTTTCAAAGTATATTTTATACTTGGTATATATTTCGTATATAAATGTGTGTGTGTGTATGTGTGTGTGAATGTGTGTCTTCGACCTTCGCGTGACTGGAAATTGCGTAGGTGGCAAATGAACGAGTATAGCATTTTTGTTAGAATCACCAGGACACTATCCTAAATAAAATCAATTTATTATACATAATATAATATATTAAGGATTTTTTAATTTTTGTTTTGTTTATGTTCCTTTCCAATAAGTCCATACAATATTTTTTCTTATTTTTAATTAATTGTCAAATTATTAATAATTTAATTAATTACATAAACGAATCTTTATAGAAAATACAAACTTATATTATTTCTTATTATATATATATTATTTTATCTGCCATTTAGTTTACATTTTTTTCAATTTTTTATAAAAATATATTACTTTTTTTTTGCTAATCAAATCTCATATCAATTTATCTGGGATAAAAGTATGGTTTGATTAAAAATATTAGCTGTTGGAATTAATTCGTTTTACGAGAAATAGCGTGGATATTACAGTGTTTTGTTTTTACCTTCAAAAACAAATTTATCGTAAATCAGCAGTTGTTAGGTATTATTTTTACGACAAATCTTATTTTTCAATTATTAATAACAACAAATTGCAAATAAATATATCGAAACTTATGCCAAATAAAGTGTTCTTGCGGAGAGTTTTATTCCATTATTTGAATATGAATAAAAGTG
Source organism: Mischocyttarus mexicanus (assembly GCA_023678845.1). Lineage (NCBI taxonomy): Eukaryota > Metazoa > Arthropoda > Insecta > Hymenoptera > Vespidae > Mischocyttarus > Mischocyttarus mexicanus. Next base: position 2,961,599 of record JACGTP010000003.1, on the reverse strand, counting down.
TTGCTTTACTGCATACTCAGCTGAGCAAATGCATCGAAAGTGGTTTGCACTTTTTAAAAGTGATGATTTTAACTTGAAAGACGAGGAATGACCTGGGCAGTCAAAAAAGTTTGAAAATGAAGAATTAAAGGAATTACTCGAAGAAAACTTATCTCAAACACTTGACGAGTTGTTTAAATCGTTAGGGGGTTGATTTATCGACTGTAGGAAAACGCCTTAAAGTTTTGGAAATGATCCAAAAGTAAGGAAATAAGAAAGGAAGGAAATTTGCTGCAATAAAAACATATCTACAAACACTGAAATGGGAAGTCTTAATCCAAATATTGCCCCTTCTGACACTACCATCTGCTCCAATGGATGGCTTATGGTTTGTCAGGGGAAAATTTCACTTATGAAGATTGTCAAAGTTGGATCGATTAATGGATTGCTTCCAAGGACGAAGTGTTCTTTCGACGGGGTATCAGTCTTTTGCCAAAAAAATTGAATAAAGTAGTATCAAGCAATAGACAGTATTTTCATTAATGTATTTGTTTATTTTCATTTAAAATAAATCATTATTTGTTTCTCAAAAATGCTACGAATTAATTCCAACACCTGTACATATTATTTTATTATACTTATTATATATTATATTATAAATAAATTAATTATTTTCTTTTTTTTCTGTCCAATAGCAAAGGAAAGGAATCAAAAACCAGGAAAGTAAAAATAAAAGAAAACAGGGATAACATATGAAGAAGGTATGATTGATCATAAATGCTTGGTTAATTTTTTGTCCATTTAATATTTTTAATTCAAAATTAAAATATTTATATACTAGTATGTTGAGAGATTCATTTAGTATTCTTTTCACGATACATTTAAAATATTCCAAAGAGAGATAGAAGAAGGAAGGAGAAGAAGACGTACCTAATAAGGAACGATTTGTTGTAAAGAAAATTAAAAGAAACATTAAGTGGTGTAGAAAATGAAAGATACCAGTGGTAAAAAATACGAACAATTCTTCGACGACGCAACGTTGGAGATACCACCTGACAAGGAACCCAAAGAACAACAACAACAACAGAATAATGCAGATTTAAACGAGGAGGTAATAATCAAACAAAATTATTTTAACAAATATTGCATTGGTGGAAAAGAAAAAATATGTTGGATTTTTTTCCACATTGAATTATGGCCAACAATTGGGTTTTTTTTACACCAACCGAATTTATCAAATAAATTAGCAATTGAAAAGAAAGTTTCATAAAAATGGCAATACAAATTTATTGAAACTTTCATGAATTAAAAATATATGCTTGCTTTAACTTCTTTTTTTCTTTTTAAAATATTATTAATAATAATAATTATCGATTTTCGATTTTCATTTATTATAGGAAGTATAATATAAGCTTTACATAAGTTTACGTATAAATATTACAAAAGTATTCATTTAAAATTCCATGGATTCCAAGTTATGAGTCTCCTAAAGTATCGATCGTGTTTTAACATTCCTGTGTTGGTTTACTTTGTTTTAACCAGAAACGTGATCCACCTTACACTCTCGTTTGCTTTTATCTTGCCTTATTTTATTTTATTTTTATTTTATTTTTTTTTTTTTATTATTATTTTTATTATTATTTTTATCTTTCTTTGTAAACTTGCATCGTTGTCGAACTCGTTCGATTATGGGTGACAATCGTTGGCTGATATTAAAAGCTCGAGTTAGAATCACTGAAGAGGAATTTTCGATATTCTCGTTTACGACGAGCCAACAAAAAAAGTTGACTTTCTTGGCTAGCAAACAAATTTTCCATTGTCTTTTGGTAAGAACATTAAAATCGGTAGATGAGAAATATCTGTTCACCATGGAGGCATCAAATTACCAATTTTTTTTAGAAGGTTTTCGATTTAGTCACTTACTTTTTATTATTCTTTTCATTAAACCTTTAATTTATGTTTATTTAAATAAATAAATTTTTAACACGTTACCCTGCCAAGTTGCATTTGATTAAATGTTATTACCACACATTGTGTATGTTTGAAACACTATACGTGGAATAAGAAACGTGTTAAAATATGCATATTTTTTTTACAGAAATTTCATTTAAATTCCTGTTTTTAATAATTTTTTAAAGATGTATTATATGCATATTTCAATAGATATACTAAAGTAACTTGTTTTAAACGACACGTATCTTTGTATTTAATGTTTGAGAGATCATGAATTAATCTCTGACGCAAAATACTAATAATTCGACTAAATAGTGTCTCACCAGAAGAATCAATTCATATTCGTATCTTCTTATATGTTTGTTTTTTTTTTTTTTATAGAAATGATTCATAGAAAATTTTCAAAGTATTTCAAACATAACACGAAGTGTCTTAAATTAGATAAACAAGAAATTTATTACGAATTTATACTGTGATAAATTCCATTACAATTTATACATGGGTATTATGCATATTATTATTTTCTTTTATACTTTTTCTCTACATTTATTTATTTATTTATTTATTTTTATATAAAAAAATTCTTTTTAAATTGAACTGTATACTGTCGGTAATGTACCATTTGTTGGTCGGTAATTATCGATAATTGTCGATAATCGATTGTTCGGAATTTGACAAGTGTGTCAGTTCTTAGAATCACGTGATACATATACTGGCGCACATGCATGTGCATAATGTATCACACACACGCATGAGTCTCAAAATTCTTGAGAGAAGTGCTGTCAGAATTTAATGTTTTTTAATTAAAAAAGTGTATTATTATTATTTTATATAGTGACAACTGTGTAAGAATAAGTGATGTAATAATGTTACATGTATAAATTTATAGGAATTAATTCATGTTGATTATCGAAAAAATAACCCCGCTTGAACTATGCGTCATTTCATTTGGAGGTTAGAAAACGTCACACAGTTAATCTCATTTAACAAGCATGGATAATTTCTGAATAATAGTAATAGTAATAATAATACTACTACTACTACTAAAAATAATAATAATAATAATATTATTATTATTATTATTTAATATTTTTGTCATTTATTATAATAAATATTACATTAATTTAAATGAATCATGTTTATTCGACACAGTAAGTGAATTATTTGAATTATTTATTTTATACGTTTAAGGATAAAAATAAGGATAGCAAAATGTGGTTAACGACAGCTGAAGCTGCAAGTCTTGGTGCAGAGGAGGTAGCAGCAAGATTACACGTCGATGTTAGGACAGGACTTCAATGGCAAGAAGCTGATCAGAGGAGGCAATTAGTTGGTTTTAATGAACTCACTGTTAAGGAGGAAGAACCTACGTGGAAAAAATATATCGAACAAGTACGTTATCATTTAATTGCTAACAATTTATAAGGTTTCTATGAATAGTTATGTTTAATTGGTCAATATGTTTTTCTTGTTTTTTAGTTTAAAAACCCATTGATTCTTTTATTGCTTGCATCTGCATTTGTCAGTGTTTGTATGAAACAATTCGATGATGCCGTCAGTATTACAGTGGTAAATATCAAATACATAAAACAAGATAATTTATCAACATCAACAAGATTCTTCATTAACAATTATATATTTTTTATCTTTTTTAGGCTATCATAATAGTTGTAACTGTTGCATTTGTACAAGAGTATCGTTCTGAAAAATCATTGGAAGAACTTAATAAACTAGTACCACCTACTTGCCACTGGTAAATTATTTTAAATTATCAATCGGAAATAAATAAAGTAATGAATTATTCTTATATCTTATCTTATTATTCATTGTTTTCTATTTTAGTTTACGGGAGGGGCAAGTAGAAACATTTCTTGCTCGTAACTTAGTTCCTGGAGATGTAGTTTATTTAAATATTGGTGATAAAGTACCCGCAGATATTAGAATATTTGAAGCTATAGATTTGGCTATTGATGAGAGTAGCTTCACAGGAGAAACTGAACCGGCGCAAAAATCAACGGCACCTTTGCTTAAAACAAATGGATTAACTTCGAAGAAAAATATCGCATTTATGGGAACGTTGGTGCGTTGTGGAAATGGCAAAGTAAGTTATTCAAAAATAAAATCATATTCTTTAGATTTTAGTTTATTTATCTATTAAACATTATATATCTTAGGGTGTGGTAGTAAATACAGGAGAAAAGAGCGAATTTGGTGAAGTATTTACAATGATGCAAGCAGAGGAAGCACCAAAGACTCCATTGCAAAGGAGTATGGATATTTTGGGTACACAATTATCGTTCTACTCATTCTGTATTATTGGCATCATTATGCTACTTGGATGGGTCCAAGGAAAGGCAATCTTAGAAATGTTTACAATTAGTGTCAGTTTAGCAGTAGCAGCTATACCCGAAGGTTTACCTATTGTTGTTACCGTAACACTTGCATTAGGTGTTATGCGAATGGCAAAGAGAAATGCTATTGTTAAAAAGTTACCAACTGTTGAAACCCTTGGTAAGATTGTTTATTTTTAATTAACGTTTATCCAATCATACTATTACTCATTGTACATATTTTTTTTTGAACACTTTCGTGGATTTATTTTATTTCATTGTACAGGATGTGTAAATGTAATATGTTCGGATAAAACTGGTACTATCACCAAAAATGAGATGACTGCTACGATTCTCGTAACATCTGAAGGATACATAGCTGATATTACTGGAGCTGGTTACAATGCTAAGGGCGAAGTACGAATAAGGAAATGCGACAACATTGATCTTGCACGAGCTGCGATTACTCATATGTTAGAAGTTGGAAGCACGTGTAATAATGCTGTTATACAAAACGACACTTTACTTGGTCAGCCAACTGAAGGTGCTTTGTTAGCTTTATCAATGAAATTTGGAATGTACGGTTGTGCTGAAAAATTTTTACGCCTCCAAGAATATCCATTTTCTTCTGAACAGAAAATGATGGCTGTTAAATGTGCACCTAAATATGACGAAGTAAACAACCAATCGTTTATCTTTCATAATGAATATTAATTTTCAACTTGGAATCTTAATTTCTTAATTGTCGTTTCATTTTATTTTAGAATAAACAAGAAATATATTTTGTAAAAGGAGCCATGGAAAAGATTTTGCCACAATGCACAAAGTATTATGCGAACGGTCAAGAATTACAGTTGAATCAAAAGAAAGATCAAGAATTTTTAACGGAGGCTTATGATATTGGTCAACAAGGGCTGAGAGGTGCTGTTTAATAAGTATGAAGATAAAGGATATCGAGATTTTATTCTTGCTATTGCTCATATACTGTCATATGTTTGTTTTTAGTTATTGGTCTTGCACGTGGTACTTCGTTACAAGATTTAGTATATGTTGGACTTGTGGGCATATGTGATCCACCGAGACCACACGTTCGTGAATCAATTGCAACCCTGGTGAACAGTGGTGTTAAAGTTAAAATGGTTACTGGTGATGCTAAAGAAACTGCTGTTGCTATTGGTACGTTTTTTTTTTTATAAAAATATTATTCTTATCTTTTTTCATTAATGATTTTTTTAAATGATATTACAGCAAGTATGATTGGTTTGGATACCCTTCACTCACGTTTGATGTCAGGCGACGAGATTGATTCTATGTCAGAATTGCAATTAGAACAATTAATTGAAAACGTTAGTGTTTTTTATCGAGTTACACCTAAACATAAATTATGTATCGTAAAGGCGTTACAACGAGAAGGAAATATTGTGGGTATGACAGGTGATGGTGTTAACGATGGGGTTGCTTTGAAGAAGGCTGACATTGGTATAGCTATGGGCAAAAATGGTACTGACGTTTGCAAGGAAGCAGCTGACATGATATTAGTCGACGATGATTTTGGAACAATTATGTAAGAACATAAATAAATTCAGGTAGTTAACAAATACAATAATTTTTAATTTGTTTACTTTTTAGTGCTGCGATTGAGGAAGGTAAAGGAATTTTCCACAACATTCGTAACTTCGTACGATTTCAATTGAGCACAAGTATAGCAGCATTATCTTTAATTGCTCTTGCCACATTAATGGGTGTACCGAATCCATTAAATGCAATGCAAATACTTTGGATTAATATTATTATGGATGGTCCACCTGCACAAAGGTTTGAAAACCCTTTCAATATGAATTTAATTTCTAGTTTGATATACAATTGATTTATTTTAAATATATATTTATATTTTTGTTTGTTTCGGTTTATTTACAGTTTGGGAGTTGAACCTGTCGACAAAGATGTTTTAAAACAAAAGCCACGAAATATTAAAGAACCTATGATCACTAAACATCTCATAATAAATGTATTATTATCTGCTTTTATTATAATTGCCGGTACAACGTGGGTTTACAAAAGAGAGGTAAGAAACGTTACTTCTATCAAAAGTATTTATATTTGTTATATAATATTTTTGTATTTTTCATGAAATATTAGATGACGTCGGATGGTCATACTGCACGAGACACTACAATGACATTTACTTGCTTTGTTTTCTTTGATATGTTCAATGCGTTAAGTTGCAGATCACAGGTGAATAATATTTGTTCATTATTTGATGAATGTTTGCTCTCTCTTTTGTTTTATTATATAATATTAATTATATTACAGAAAAAATCCATCTTTACAATTGGATTATGGAGTAATAAAATGTTTTTGGTAGCTGTAACATTATCGGTAATAGGACAAATGTTGGTTATTTATTTTCCACCATTGCAAAGAGTATTTCAAACTGAAGCATTAACGGCAAATGGTATGTAAAGTTAATATATGTCAAACGTAAACCAATGACACTCAACCATTGATTTTTTTTCTTTTTGTACATAAATCAATGCACATAAAATGAACAATAAAAATTATCGTTAGTATTTCTTAAGTTATTTATTTCTTGTATATAAGATAAATTGTGAAATTTAAGAAAGCATTGAGTTGAGTATGGTTTGATCATACAAATGCTATAAAAATCTAATATCTTGTTATTTTAATAAAATTTTCAGATATCTTATTCTTAGTTGCATTGACGTCAAGTGTATTTGTGATTAGTGAAATGAAAAAGTTTCTTGAAAGGCTACTACAAAAACGACGTACCGGTGGACAATACTACAGTAAATCAGAGATGGACTTTGTATGACAGTTGCAGTCTGCCGAAGATATGGCGGACAAAGATCACGTGGAGTGAATATATAATTAACATTAATTATCGACTAGGAGCAATTGGTCGTTCAATTATAAAACTTATTATTTTTTGTTTTTTTTTTTTTTCTTTTTATTTTTTTTCCCCCAATTACATTTTCAATTATTGTTACAGCAGGGAGGAAAAGGGATTGGATAATCTTTGCAATTTAAAATATGTAGATTCATTCAACGTAAGTGGATATTGTGCCCTTATTTTATATTACTTTTTTTCCCCTAGTTTGTTTTTATTTCCTTTTTTTTTTTTATATCGTATAATTTTCGATCGCATTTTTTTTACCGTTTATATAGAAAAGAAAAAAAAAACCCAAGAAAAGGCAACACGATTCTATCTGGTTAACTATATTTCTTCATCGATTTATATTTGCACGTCAGGATGACGAGTTGTTTGTTGTACAAAGTACGTACGGTGATCGTTGAAATAAAAAAAAAAAAAAAATGAAAAGTGAAAGGAAATTACGTAAAGAAAAAAAAAAAGAAAGAAGATAATTAAGGTCATGTCTAAACACTACTTGTCATTTTAATAATTATGATTGTACGTGTGGTAGATATTAATAATCTTTGCACATTCCATGCACCTTTTCAAATATTATAATACCATTGTCTTTTTCGAAATATCGTATATATATATATATGTATATATACATATATGTAATTATTAATCGCACGTATTCTTTTTTAATTCAATGAAAATTAAAAATAATCAATATTTCCGCATGAGAAGGTATAATAATCTTCTTTAAACAACGATTCCGATTTTTCGTTATCGTTGTTGTCAAAATTTCAGGAAAAAGATACATTTTTCCTAATCAAAATCATCATTAATCGTAAATAGAAATTTATCCTTGATCAATATATCAAAATGAATCATACGAGATAGCCGTGTCGTACTATCTTCTACGCTAATTAATTAATTAATTAATTAATTAAATAAATAAAATAAATATAAAAAAAGAAAAAAAAGAAAATAGTTGTCGTTATACGAAAGAAAGTCTCAAAAAAAAAAAATAATAATAATAATACCAACACACAACATTTACAAATTTATACCATTTATTATTATTATATTTAAGAATATAGATAAATATATAGGTGGAAAAAAAAACTATATAAATGAATCTGGTAATGTTCCTTGATTCCACATAAAGCGAACAATTTATGCATTTCTTGTAACAACGAGATTAATCATTTTTTTAATCGTATTTAGAAACAATACCAATGACAATTTTTTTTTTAATCAAATAGAAGAATAAAATTAAAATAGAAAGATCTTTTTTAAAAGTGTTTTTTAAGTAAATGAATAGTTATAGAAAATAATGTTCTTATTTCAAAAAGAAAGAAAGTTTTTTTGAAATTTTTATTTCTCGTTGTTTCAAGCTTAAAAAAATCCTGTACAAATATACCTCTACTTACATGATAGTCAATCACAATTCGTATAAAATATTCTCTGTTGTTATATGCTTAATAATAATAATTATAATAATAATAATAACAATGCTTTAAATCAGAAAAATGAATTACTAAAAAGAAAAGGAACAACATTAATTTTCACTAGTACACGCATTAATAAATGCATTATTAAATATATGAGCTCATAATTATGAAAGTAGTCTAAGTCAAAATATAATAAATAATGTTGTAATTTCAATATTATATAGAAATTCATTAAATATCTCGAAACAAGAAATATATGACTTAATATTCATAATTATGGGCACATATATGGAACACTTTTAACCCATTCGAGATGGCGATTATTTTTAAACACGGTCCCCATGAGCAAAATTTTTTGTTTCTTTATATTGTTCATTTTTAATAAAAAAAAGAACTTTTTAACTATGGAAATGGCCCAATTCGTAAGTTAATTCGCATAAATAAAATGATTGCACACTGTGTGTGCAATCCTCAGAAAATGTTTATCGCGAGAAGTTGATTAAACACCATTTATGCAATGTCAGGTAAAATAAAAATACGTCATTAAAATTGATAAACATTTATTTCAAAAATAATAAGTTGAATAATGAAAATAATAAAATAATATAACTGAGTAATAAAAAAGAAAATATAATTTGTTAATACATTTTTAGGAAATAGTATACACTGATCATAAAGTAATTAATATATTAATTGGTTGATGATTAAAATAATTGATAAATGTTCATTATTATTATTATTGCACACACAGTGTGCAACCGGTCTTATAGCCTTGGATATCAATTTCACAGATGGTTTGCAACCGGTCTCGAATGGATTAAAAACAACAAATAAACAAATTAACTAACAAAAATAAAATAATCCAGTTAGAATTAATGTATGCCTTCGAGAATAGTGTACGTTTTATATTCGTACAAATCGGGACCTCCGTAGCCGTACAAGAGTTTACCTCTTCCGTTCTCGTCGTAATAAGGATAACGATACTTTGGCCTAAAAGAAAAATAAAAGAACAAAAGGAAAAGAAAAAACAAACAAGATATGAAGGATAAAGATCAAATCAATCTAAAAGGCATATTTAATGGAGCAAAAAAAAAAAGAAAGAAAGAAACAAAGATAAATCTCATCCTCGTATTAAAAAAAAAATTATTTATACATTAGAAAGAAAAGAAACAAAAAAGAAACATAATTAATAGTGAAAGTATCTAGATAAGTTATTAATCTTCGTAATGATCGATGTTGTTGTTATACTATGCTTTTAATAGTTTTTTTTCTCACTTAAATGCATTTATTCATGATTAAAATAATATATAAACTAAATATTTATATATATATATATATTCGTATATAATTAATAAATGTTATTAACATTTTAACAAAAATTAAATATATTAATTAAAATAATAATAATAATAACTTGTCTAAGCTACTTTCGTATTTTATACTAAACAAAAATCTATTTCAAAAGCTAAATTTATATTTAAAAAAAAAAAAAAGCAAATAAGAATTTATTTTAATTTTAATTTTAATTTAATAATTTTAATTATTTTTTTTTTAAACTACGACAAAGACTTAACTACATTTTAATATATTTTAAATTATTTATTATCATTAATTAATTTATTTATTATAATATTAATTATATCTCTTACCTTTCGAAATATGGAAAATTTGGTGCTTTTGGTTGTGCTATTGTTGAATTTATTTCAACAATTAATCCAAGAAATATTACGAAGATCGTTAAAAATACGATCTTAGTTATTTTCTGTTTACAAAAAATTATTTATATAAAAAATTATATTTTCTTTTTTTTTCTGTTTTTATTATTACAAAATTTAAATTTTAAATATTATCTCACGTCAATGTATTGTTACTCACCGTCCTTGCCATGGTTGATAATCACTCGATTAAACTTCCCTTAATTAATAATCGTTTTTTTTAATTATATGCGTAAACGATTTTTCAAACTAAAAAGAAAAAGGAATCAACTTTTTTTGTTTGTTTTTGTTTTTGTTTAAATAATCAAATGATACTGTAAATAATTGGTAAGAAAAGTAATTAAAATAACACAATCACGGATAAGTTATTCAACGTGTTCAGTTCATCCGATGTTTTAATCTTACTGAACTTTACATTACTCTTAAACGATACCTTCCTCCCTCCTACTCCTCCTCCTCACCCCTCCTCATAAACACACACACATATACTTTTTCGTTGTTTCCTTTCACAATATTTGTACGAAGTGAAAGTTTTAGATACTACTGCTATTTGTATGTAATTTCCTTTACTTTCACTGTATTTTAATGGTAAATGTAAAATTTTAATTATTATTATTATTTTTCATTATCTCAACGAACGCTAAAATTTTTAAGCAACGCGAAACGAAAAAGAAAGTTAAAATTTCTTAATTATTATTACCTAAACGAAATTCAATAGGAATTGATATTTTGGAATGTATACATAACACAATCTTGACACGTGCGTGTTTTTTTTTTGGTATACCAATTTGTGTTATATAAGCTTTTTCTTTTTATTTTCATAATTTTGACCCATATCTGATTTTCACTAAGCGAAATTTATTCTGTCACGAAATAAAATCTTAAAAAAATTCTTTTCACTTTTAAATTCAGGTAACAAACGTGTAACCGGTTTTTTATTTTTTAGATTATTTATATTTTTTTTTAACATTTTGGATACAACAAAAAAAAGAAAAATCAATAAATCTAACAATTTTAATAGTTTAAGAAATTTTATTATTAAAAATAATTATAAGAGTTTAAGAAAATTTCTATATGTTTAAAACTAATGTGTTTGTCAAATTATATTTCAAAAAGTATAATAATTATTATAACTTTTTGTTTAATACAGAAAGAAGAAAAAGATTTCTTTCCTTTGTCGGTAAAACGTAAATCCTTCTATCCATTTTTATTCGCACGAATTATACTATTTTTTTACCTTATCATTGGAAATAATTATACTCTTCTTAGTAAAAAAAAAAAAAGAAAAATTATCTTTTATCCTTGTACACGTATCAAAGAATAAATATTCATTACCGTAAGTAGTTAAATAGGATATTTTTTGTACTCTTTATGATCCATTAAAAAGTAACGTGGAGTTTTTATTTTTCTTTCTTTTTTTTTGTCATCGTCACGAATAAAATTTCATTTCGAATAAGAAATAATAATCTATGTTCGTAAGATTAGGGAAATATTTGTCGTATCTTTCGATTAAACTTGTTATTTGTTGAATTTTTCTTTTTTAGTTGGTGTACCCCATGGTCCTGAATACCCAATTCCCATACCTAGTTTGGCAATAGCCTTTTCACCACGAAAACCATTAACTTCTTCGTACTCGATTCTTCTTTGTTTCCCAACTTTCGGATCAAAGTTCCATTCGGTTTCCTTTTTAAACAAAAAGTAAAAACAAATAATATAAAATAAAATAAAATAATAGGATTTGCAAAAATAGATTATTATACATTACAATATTAATATTTATATTTATATTAATATTTATTGTAATACTTATATTAATATTAATATTATTTTAATATTTATATTAATATTTATTGTAATACTTATATTAATATTAATATTATTTTAATATTTATATTAATATTTATTATAATACTTATATTAATATTAATATTATTTTAATATTTATATTAATATTTATTGTAATACTTATATTAATATTAATATTATTTTAATATTTATATTAATATTTATATTAAAATATTCACGATCGCTGACGTAAATTCACGTCTTTTCAAGTTTTTTTCCATTTTAAATTCTATTCCTGATTGCTGCTGACGTGAATTAACGTCCTGCTTAATTGACTCACTAATCATTGTTTTTCTATTTACCACACTAACTAGAAATATTACATTTTCTTTTTATTCGACTTTTCTAAAATACCTGTAATATAATGCTAAATAAATTCAGTACAATAATAACAAATGGTTCTTTGTCTATCTATAAAATAAGTATACAAATTATAAAAATCTTTTTATTTTAAACAACACATACTTGTAACATTAATATTTCAAATTAAATATTATCATTTTTATCCTTGTTTTAAAGATACAAGTTTACGGCAACTAGTTTCAGAATTTCATTATTTTCACTGGTACTCGGTATTAGAAACGGAAAAAAATTTACCGGTCGCGAATGTGTTAATATTTATATTAATATTTATACTAATATTTATATTTATAATTTTTCTATTAATTAGAAAAATCTATATTACAAGATTATCTATTTTTTTTTCTATTTAAATATAAAGTATATAGTTAAATTGAAATTAAACGATATAAAAATTTAACAACAAGAATTTTAACTTACCTTAATCGTCTTAGGATTTACACCAATAGTTGATTGTAGCAAATTGATCAGCAATCCAGAATTCGCTTCGATTAATTTCTTCTTCCCGTTGTCGTTGATTAACAATAATAACGTCAATAATATTACCTTGAAATTTATTGAGGAAACAAAGATACAAAAAAAAAAACATACACTGTTTAAATTAATTTAACAATCCAATCACACACTTACACGTTAGGAAAAATAAAACATTCTTACCGAACGTACGATCAAGTTCATCTTTTCCTTCTTTAAAAGAAACAAAAAAAAAAACAATACACAAATCTTTCAATAAGTTATTAAACACAATGGAAGTGTGGGGTAGGAGGTATTTTTAGTACGGTCTCTGAATAACAACTAAATCCTTCTCTCAGATGAAATGCATTGAAAGGAAGAAGTAGTTCCATTTTCATACGAAAAATTATTTTCCTTTCCCCCCTCTCCTCAATCATTTGCCCCACGAGTATTACGAGTACTCTGAAAACCTAACGTAATATCAGTAGTGAAAGTTTAAACTCATAAATAATGTACCATGAGGAATACGTAGGGGAGAATACTATGGAAGTGACTTATTTAAGATACGACTGTGAAATTACGTTGGTAGAATAAACAATGAAGAGAATTGTAAAAAGAATAAAATTGATTTCGTATATCGGATTAACTATTCTAATCATGTATTATCATTCAGAAAGTGTTGAACAGAACGAAGGTATAAATGTAAGGAACGGGTAAGCTTATAGTTTATTTTCTATTAAGATTAGTATCGTGAAGAGGGGATGTGTTTATAAAGGGTCGTTCCAATTATGCGTTTTTCCATAATTTGTTTAGTTATTATTATTATAAATATGGTAAGAAAATATATTATTATTATTCTTTAAAAAACAATCACTTTGTCGAGTAAAAATCACTTTCAAGATATCGGACCCAACAATTTTAATAATTTGATTTCATTTAATTATTATGTTATCATTTTTTTGTCTTCTTCTTCTTCTACAGACAAGTAGCATGATCAATGAAGTTGAGTGTACCATCATTACGGATACAAAGAAGACTTTGCCGACAGATTTTTGGCCATCCGATTGGTGGGGAACGTTGAAGAATAGTTTAATAAACGGCGGATTATGGAAATTGCATAAAATAACTACAACCGGTCTATTTAGAATGTTTTCACCAATAAACGGAAAAACCGGTCCTATGATGATAGTATTTAATCACGAGGACGGTCCACGTTATTCTTACGCGTATCAGAAACGATTTGGATTCCATGGTCAGAGGCTGGTTGAATTACTTGGAACCGGTTTTAATCCATATCGAGAAGATATTATTAAGCAACCGGTATTGACAGTTTTCTTAACTCCACCTATTCCACCATATTCTTGGCGAACTTATAATAGAAATCCTTCTTGAGAAATAATAATAATAATAATAATAATTTAATGGTAATTCAATATTTAAATGTTTATAATATTTATTTATATATTTATTTTAAAACGACACTTTGAGGAATAATATTTCAAAATGTCTACGATATAAAAAGCAACAAAAAAAAAAAAGATAAATCCCGCAAGTATTTAGAATAAATTTTCTCTACTAAAATGTCGAAGTATTATAATAATAATAATAATTAAAAAAGTAGAAGACCTAACAAAGAAGTAAAATAATCACAGAGCCCAAACTTTAATGTAATCGATTTTCAGATCGGTTTTATCCCTGTTCCAGCTTTTTCCCCATTCGTCACGTTGTTCGTAAAAATTCAAAAGAGCCTGTAAAAATAAACAATGAAAAAAATAAAATTATACGAAGATAATAATTCGTAGTTAAAAACAAATAAAAAAAGAAAATATTGATTACCTTAGATCCAATGTTCTTCCAAGGTTTATCGTGATTATTGCTTTTACTAAGATCCGGAAATTCTCCATAACCACCAACGGCCAAACCCAGCGTTAAGAAAAACTACAAATTAAAAAAAAAAATAATTTTCGATTCAAAAAAGATAAATTTCTTTAGATCAAAGTATTATTATTATTATTTTTTATTAATGTGTTTAAAATCTTACCGGTTGATTGAACGAAGTGTCGTCGAGCCTTTGTTCACCAAAAATGGTTTTATCAACTTTAGCTAAAATACGATCGTCTCTCCATTCAATTTCATAAACGTGATAATCGTCAGACCATAATGAACCAGTGCTCCTATGCAAAAGATCTGATCTAGACGAATATGGTCCTGTACTTGTTTCCACACGTTTTAATCCACCAGCATTTAATACGTAACCACTCAAATCTGTACCATGAACTGATCTTAAATGTGAATTACCGGAAGCTGATGCAATTCTTATCACCGGTTGAGTCCATCCTTCTTGTTTATTATTATCATTAACTACTTCCAAGCTTATTACTGTTTAATTAATACAAATATAATTTTTATTAGAAATTTTTTAGATATAATTATTTATATATATTGGATTGGTGCACAACAAATGGTCTATTTTTGGTCACAACTCAATGGGAAAATCTGATACTTTCTTTTCCACCAACCCAATATATATATTTTATCGTTTATAAATAAATAAATAAATATTTGTTAGTTTATAATCTTATTATGATAAAATTGTTTCTAAAAAAAAAAAGATAAATAAACTTACGAGGATATATCCAATCTCCTTTGGGTAATTTAGCCCTAATTTCTACGCGTCCGTATTGAAATCCAAATGAATTTCTTGTATTTAAACGACCGGACAATATTGGTGGCAAAATAGTTGCACCAATAGCTTGACGTTTGCAATCATTGCTACCAGGAGTTGACGTGCATCTTTAAAATATATCAATGTCAAGAAATAAAAGATTAATTAAATATTATCAATTGTTAACGCAATTGTTATATCTGTTATTTATTTCCAAGTTTTCTATTTTACATTTTATTATAATATTTTATATATTATTTATTGTATTAATAATATTTATCTTACCTGGATAATTCCAAGGTTCCATGTCTGACAAAATCAGCGCTATGCTTTCCTTCCAAGAATGTTGGTGTTATTATCAATTCTCCATTTCTTACTTTAACATTATTGTCATCCTTGTTGTAAACGACAAACTCATAATCCTACAAAATACGATGAGTTGGATGAGAGAGGGGAGAAAGAGGATTGTAAAACGAAATTAGATTATTATTATTTCTTTTTGTTAGTTTCAAATTATTAACACTGAATTTATCGAGCTAGCCAATTATATATATATACCGGAGCATCGGAAAATTGTTCGAGTACAGTCCAAACAGATTCGTTGAGACTGTCAAAGTTTTCCTCGAAGATTAATTTATCCGCGCAAACATCTAACCAATTTCCATTCCTATTGTATAATTTTGTTATCGATGTCTTATCGCAATTTCCTTCCTTGCTCAGACCGTGTGGATTTCCATCGTAATCGAAGAATCCTTTAAAAATTAAATAATCAATTAAAATTCTTTAAAAGGAGGTCATCACGTGTGATAGGTTGAAAAAATAACTTGGCACAACGATATATCTCAAAAATAGTTTGACAAATCGTTTTGAAATTTTAATGGTAGATTCGACACTTGTATAGTCGTAGGATGAGAATAGAATCTTATAGAAATCCTGAATCAGTTCTATTTTTTTGTTCGAAGGAAAATTATCGAAAAAAAAATCATTAAATTTTAAAATTAATTTTCTAAAGTCTGTCAATTATTCAATTTTTAATAATTTCTAATAATCCTAGAATTTATTCTATTGCCATAAAGGTTTACAAATTAAAATATCGTTTGATTTTTTCATATCATATAATCTAATCAGCCGGAATCATAAAAATACTCAACAATCTTTTTTTCAAGATGAGTTGTCTTCGAAGTGGTACAACTCATGTTCTTACGAAGATTTATGGCTTAAAGTTTGTCTACGAACTACTGAAATGTTAATAAATATATCATAAAAAGTTCAAGGAGAATTATATCTTTTTATTGGTAGTCGAAAAAAATTCCTAAAAAATGATCAAAAAATCGGGATAATCCCCTGAAAAAAATTTAATAAAAAAGGCAAAACGAAATAAATACAAAATATAGTTTTTTTCCTTTCTTTCTTTTTTTTCGAATCTGAATATTTCGACAGACAGCAGGGGGAGAGGGGACGGAGAGATTTAAATACAAACCGGTTACTCTGTGTTCTTGATTTAAAAGGTTGTATCCTAAACCTTGATAGACAACATGTACCCAGTAATAAATAATATCTCCTTCTTTGAGCTCAGTTGTACGATCTTGGTAGACCCATCTTCCATTACGAGGTTTTATAATATCAATACTAATTACTCCTGCTTCTAATGAATAAAAATCATCGTTGAATTTCACGTGATAAGCGACCAACGTGATACCCTGTTCATCTATTAGAAAAAAAAAAACAAAATAAATAGAATTGAATTATACAATAACCACACACACACACACATATATAGTTTTATTTTCTATGTAATATTGGGTTAGTGATAAAAAAATATCGGATTCGGTTGCGGTTGGTAACGTTGACCTTGTATTTGAACATGACTATATTAAGAAATCATTATTAATCTTATTATTATTATTATTATTCGCGTAATGGGATATAAAATAAATATTAAACAAATAATCTTAAGACAACGATAACCTTTATAAATTAATTTCTTAACACATTTATACGCTATTATCGAGAGATAAGAAAAATAGTACACATTTTATCTGGTATATTTTTCATATTTAATATAAATACATTTAGTAATGGGAAAATACGTATTCCTATCTATTTTAAATAATCATACTAGAGATGCGTCATCTTTATTTCTCGCGGATTTATCCTTTTATATTAGGTGATGATCAATTATTCAAACATAAGAAAATTATTTATTTCAATTTATTAAATTATTTAATGTATTAAAATTATTTTAAAATTTATTAAATTTATTAAATTTATTAAAATTATTTAATTAATTTTAATTAAAAATTATTCTATTACTTACGTGGTATGGATATACGCAATCCTTTTGGATAAAGTGGTTCTACGACTGCGTTTGGAGGTGTATAAGCAAAACTTATGTTAACATTTATTAATAATGCAACAAGTAGACAAAGGAATATCGAACGACAATAATTAAAACTGGCGAACATTTTTAAATAATATTATATATTCACGTTATTAAGATTGTTATAACAATAAAATTGTTATAACAATTTTTTTCGGGATAATATGTTAGAATTGAATATTTAAAATAATCGTCTAAATAATAATAATTATCCGTAGAAGAAAATTTGACTTCGTTACGCGACTACTTGTCGTCGTCAACTGAATCCGTGAACTTCAACATATTCTCTATAATTAAAAAATTATACAATATTATCTCTAGTTTCAGAAAAAACCCGTTATCTATATTCTTCTTACTCCTTTGCATACAAATGTTGTCTTTTTCTTTTTTATATGATCATCTTCAAAAGATTAATCATTATTTCATTCTTTTTAAATTTTATTTTTACTAATAAATATAATAGCGATAAATATTTTGAAATTTCGATATATCGAAATACTTATATCGTTTAGTCGTGTTACGATTGGTTTATCGATAAACCAATCTTTTAAGCGGAATTCATATTCGTTGACCAATCGTATAAACGGAGCTTATATTCATCGACCAATGAGAAGACGGTACTACTGACACGTTAAATATATCAGAGACATATTTTATTAACAACGGTGTTACATCATATATAATTGTGATCAATGACAAACCGTAACCGTATTGGAACTAAAAGTTTAGTGCTTTATTAATTTCTTCGTTTGTCTCTCTTTGTCCTTGTTTCATAAGGAACTTTGGATCCTTAGAATTATAATAACGGGCCGATAATGTTAGTGTAAAATATATTTTTAAAAAATCTCGTAGAACTTTTAGACGGAACGCTTAATACCGAAAGTACATCCAAAAAAAAATACAAAGATAGGATATTTCCTGGGTGACGCCGGAAGCCTTAAAGCCTAGGGAGCATTGAAATCTCCGAAGGCCCAGAGGCATACGTGCGAACAAGGTAAGAATCCTATAAATACATTTTCCGCAACAATTCCTTATATTAATTTTCATTATCTTTTTAAATACAAATTTAAAGCGAACCGATGAATGTGCTTTTGTAACAAATTCCTCAAAAAATTGTATTGCAGTAATATATTATCCTATTCCTAACCTCAATCCTCTTAGACTGCTTTTTCTTCAAATGCCTTAAATAATTCATTAATTATAAAGGAGAATATAAAATTAAAACAAAAAAAAAAAGAATAAAAATAAATAAGAGAAGTAAGAAAAAACAAAAGTGAAAATAAATGATTACGCTAATGCAACGTTCATCTACGGTAACAGTGATTATCCTCTCTTGGTTTTAATTATTAATATACGCTTTTCCCTTTATTTTTTTTCATTATACTATATATGTGTTATTTGAGAAATTTATTTATAGGTGTTGTTAAAGAATTTTAGGTACTTCTATCTTCCCCATCAACTATTTATATATACTCTTTTTTAAATGTATTTAATAAATAAATCATAATATTAGATATATAGGTTATATTATACATGAAATTTAGACAGCAACGTTCTTTAAAACTTTTATCACTGCAATTGATACTATATTATTGATTTCAGACCATTGATAAAATGAATTATACAAATATTACACTATTTCCTATGATAATAATCCTTATCGAGTGATCATCTTTGTAGCAAAATTATATTCCATTATTAATATTTGATATATTTTATAATTTGATCTAAATGGGTTTACAGTTAATAACAGAATAGTTTTTATAAATAAAATAAAATTTTGTTACGAATCATGCTATTACTTTAATACATTTTCTCTCATACACGTCAATAATACTAGTCAGTTATATTATTATTTTTTTTCTTTTTCTTTTCTTCCTTACCATTATCCTTCTTTTCTATTTCGTGCTTCTATCCTTTCCTCTTTTAATTTCGTCTCTCCATAGGCCCAAAATATATTCTTTCAGGTTGAAAGTTCGTTCGTTCGTTTGTTATAGTTTCTAGTGCAGTAGAAAACGGTTTACGGTTTACAAGTCGTTATTAATTTGTGTTGTGTTCAAGTTGAAAAGTTTAATATGAAGCGAATGAGTTTCGGGGAAGAAAAAACCCTTGTAAAAAAAAACATAAGAAAGAAAGAAAGAAAAAGAAAGAAAAAAAAAAAACAAACAGTATACTCTATAACATGTGAAAAATAAACAGTTCAGTTTAAGTATAAAGTTTGAAAAAGTTTAAATAATTAAAAAAAGTTTTTAACGTGATATAAAAAGTATGTTGTACGCGGTATGGAATTGCGCGCGTTGTGCCTTCAAGAGCAAGTACTACATGGGCTCTTTTTGACACAGGTAAGCTCATCGATGCTACAGAGGTAGATTTTTCAGTGCTACATTTGGTCCGTACGCCTATAAATTGACTTTACAAGTAAGAGGATCCTTATGTCTCAAATATATATATAGATATATATATTTATTTCCAACACACACTTTAATTTTTCATTATTTCGCTTCTCAAATTATTCTATATATGCTATGGAATTGTCTTTTTTTCAGGCTGGAGAAATAGCACAAGATGTCCGACTCTGGTTCAGAGAGTTCCTCTTCAGAAGGTTACCTTGCCAGAAGAAAACAACTTAACACTGGGGACGATGTGACCTCTTCGCGTTTTTCACAACGGTCTCCTTCCCTCTCTGATAGGAAGTCCCCTGCAAGTTCTGTTTCTTCCAGAGGAAAATCACCAGGGTCTGTCAATTCTGTTGACAGAAGATCTAAATCACCAAGATCAACGCCTGCATCACCAAAATCACAAAAATCCGAGTTGATGTCTCCCAGTGAAGAAGGTTCTCCAAGATTTCCACGATCTCCAAGGTCTCCACAATCTCCAAGGTCTCCAAGGTCTCCAAGATCTCCAAGATCTCCAAGATCTCAGCAATCTGAATCACCATTATCAAAGTCTCCACCTGCTTCCCCCAAGTCTTATCACTCTGGCAATAATTCTATAGATTCGCCACGTAGTGATCGTAGTTCCTCAAGATCACCTATTCAAGATGATGGATCTTGCCTTTCTACACCGCGTGATTCTAAATCTTTACTTTATGGAGATGCTGAGGCAAAATCGTACGATTTCGATGCGGATACACAAAAATCAAGAGATAATTCGCCAAAATCGATTTCGCATAGAAATAGCGAATCTAGGCAAAGTTCACCTAAATCGCCTAGGTCGGGACGTAGCTCGGCCAAGTCTCTTCTGTCTGGAAGAAGTTCTCAAAAATCGTATAAATCTGGTCAAGCGTCTCCAACAGGTGATCATGAATCTGACAAAAATTCGCCTGAACGATCTCCGGTAAACAAAAATAATTCTTTTAATGAGTTAGATGGAGAGCAGATATCAGATGGAGATATAGATGATGAACCGGAAGAACCTGTTTCTAAATCGAAACCAGCTCCGATATCTCACGGAGAAGACTTGTCAGAGATATCTGATCTTGAAAGTATGGATGGCGCAGAAGGATCTATCGATCGGGAAAGAGACTCTATCAAAGAAAAAAAAGACGACGATGAGCCGAGCATGAAGATAGACGATAAAATTGGACAAGAGGAGAAAACTGCTAGCGTTAATATAGAGGAAAGTGAACAGCTTGATTTTGAAGCTGATGATCAGTGGAAAGATGAACGCGATGAAGGTACATTTATTATTTTGATTCTTTCTTTAAATTAAATTGATTTAAAAAGATATATTGATTTTCTGTGTATGTATATCTATCTTATTAAGTGTTTTAATTAATAGGTGATACAGACATTCCTGCAATTAAGGAAAACAAAGATAAATTGGAAAGAGACGTTAAAGAAAAAGATAAGGATAAAGAGAAAGAGAAAGATAGGGACAAAGATAAAGATAAGGATAAAGAAAAAGAAAAAGATAAGGGAAAAGGAGTTGATAATGTAGGAACGAACGATAAGGAAGAGGGTGAAGAGGATGTAGACAAGGAATCTGAACTGGAAGAAGGAGAACTTAGTGATGGAGATGATGCTCGACCGGAAGAAACTGAGCCAAGACCTGTTTGTAGATTTTACAATCGAGGACAATGTACCTGGGGTGTTAGCTGTAGATTTTTACACCCTGGTGTAACTGACAAAGGTAATTATACCATGTTCGATATGGTACGACCAATGGCCTATCCTCCACATGCTGCCGCTCCTCACGAATATCGAGCACATATTGATAGACCAAGTATTGTTCGACCATTAACCAGTTACGGTGGGGCCCCACCTCATGCACCAAAAGTAGAAGAAGTACCTCCAGAATCTGCCTGGGAACGAGGATTACGGCATGCCAAAGAAGTAAACATAAAGAAATTTTAAAAAACATATATCAGATTTTCTATGAATAAATGTAACGTTAAATCAAATGAAATATTATTTTTCCACAGATGATGCGTAAGGCTAATAAACGCAAGGAATCCGATATGGATTTTGAAGAGAAAAAGATGAACTTAAGTTTAGGACAAGATGAATTAGATCGTGAAGCAGGGTATTACGTACGAGCTGCCAGCCCTGAACCACCTGTTGAAAGGTGGCCACCGAGGGAACCACCACCGAGAAGGGTACCACCTCCAAGAATCACACCTGAACGGTACATCGATGAGCCAGAAAATTATTATCCACCTCCTGCAGCACCACCTGATTATTATCGGTAATAAATAAATGATTAAACATAATAAAAACCTAGTATCACGAGGATACCAATTATTTATATTCTAACAATTCGTATTTACTACGTGTGTTTATATTATTTCAAGGAGAGTGCATTACAAGTCGGATTCTCGAACTACTGGGGAATATCGTGAACGATTAGAGTATCATGGAATTCCACGAGGTACGCCGCATTCTGTCTCACCGCCACCACATACCAGAGAACGGGAACGTGAACGAGATAGAGAACGTGAACGTGACAGGGAACGTGAGTATTACGAGAAGTATGAAAAGAAGCACAAACGACCATCTAGGGAAGTCATAGTTGAACGCATACAACCGACTAAAACTTGGCGCGAAGAGGAACCACCACCCATGGAAAGAGGAAGAGGCGACGAATGGGCGGATCCTTGGATGCGTCGTAAATCACCTAGTACAGTTCGTCGCAATACTACTTCATCTAGACGTTCACGAAGACAATCCTATTCCTCTGGATCGTCGTACTCATCGACCAGGTAAGACTTAGTATTCAACGGCGGTAATTATGACAAAATTTTATTTCTAGTTTTAATAATAGTTTTAGGATAGATATATATCATATAGGGTTAAATGACAGAGATAGGATCAAGTTTAATTCTTTTCATTGAATTAGCTTGATATTTATTATAAACGATGGTATAGTTTAATTTGTACATACAACTCGCGTGTTTTGTAGCTTGACTCCATTTCTGATTGGTATTAGGTAAATAAAAATATAAATACGTATATTAAAAATTGTACAAGAAATCAAAAGAAAGAAAGAAAAGAAAACAAAACAAAAAACAAAACAAATCAAAGACAAGAAGACCATCGTAATTACAAATTGAAATAAGAACGAGTAAGAGTATAATTTTTTTAGTTCTAGCCGTAGCTCGAGCCGATCTAGCTACAGTTCTTACGACTCCCTATCCAGGTCCCGTTCACCTACTCCTCCCTCTAGAACCCGCACCAGTGGAAAAGGGAAAGCAACGGTCCCTTCACCACCTACGAGCGCAGCAGCAGTTCCTTCTGGAGCACCACAGCGTGGTGCTATGCTAATGAACCCACCGGCTCCTTCTCCTCGTCCACCTAAAGGCTCTATCTCTCCTACAACGGGAACACTTCATCGACGTGCTGGTTTGAATCCACCAGCGCCAAGTCCATTGTCGTCTCATCAACGACATCATGATAAAACAAGGGATAAAGCAGCTATTGCTGCAGCTGCAGTGGCTAAGGTTATCAAAAGTAGATCTAGATCTAGGTGAGAATTTTATTCTCTATTTAATTTGTTAATCCATTAAGTAAGTGTCTGCCATAGACTGCATATAATATGCGTTTGTCAACAAGAATGCAATTTAATTATATTCGAAACAAAAAAAAATAAACATTAACTATTCTTGTAAAAATTTAAATTCGTCTAACGATACAACTCGTATATAAATCTTTAATAACGAAAGGGGTAAAATATAATAAATCTATTTAAAAAATAAGAAGCAAGAAAGAAAAGAACATATAAAAATATGTGGATTATTTTTATTATATCTTTGCAGATCGTCTCATAGTAGTTCCGGATCAGAAAGCAGTGGTAGCAGTAGCGATTCTAGCGAATCGAGTTACTCGTCGTCTTCCAGCGAAACTCGTAAAAGAAAGGATTCAACACCGCCTTTAACTCGAAAAGATTCGAAAGCTATAGACGCTTTGAAGCTTAGTGGAACTAAACAACAAATAAAGCTTACTTTGAAACCAAGTAACATTTCAACTACAAAAAAGATAGATCGTTCTACGATAATGGCTGGAAAGAAGAGGAGCCTCGAATCTCCGCCTTTGATCGATAGCAAAGCAAGTGTTGCTGCCGCTGCTGCCAAAGCTGCTAAAAAAGCTAGCTCTCGTCGAGAGGAATTATTGAAACAACTTAAAGCTGTGGAAGACGCGATTGCTCGGAAGAGGTCGAAAGTTTGAGTTTCTGGAATATATAATTAAATAAAATATAAAGTAAAGTAAAGTAAAGTAAAAAAAAGAAAAACGAAAAACCCAGAGAGACGTGTGCGCTTCGTCGTTTCTTGCTTCATCGTCGACACGTTTAATAACGATGTATTTTAAATACGCATAAAAAAATAAGTAAAAGTAATTTCTTAGGATGATCGATGGATGCATAATTTAGCTGTAATTAATATTTGGGAATTAGTAGAGTTCAGAAAGCAGAGTGGTGCGTGGATCAACGTTGTTTTTTTTTTTTTTTTTTTGTTTTTTTTTTTTTTTTTATTACGAATTTAAAATATCATCCTTTCTTTTCAATATTTTATTCTTCTTCTTTCCCCTCAAAGTTCAATATCATTGTCAACAACGTAACATCGATCGTCGTGTTTGTTTTTTTTTTTTTTACACCTCTTCTATTCGTTTTAAAAATTGTATTATTCTATAATTATTTCTAAGTAAAGTTACGTTTTTCTTTTTTTGTCTTGTATAATGTGTAAAAGCCTCTATCAGCCTCTATATTGAAACTAAAAAAAGAACAAAAAATATATTATGGGTTCAGTGAAGGAGGAAAGATAAAGCAAGGATGATTGGATTTTAGATTAAATATCAAAAGCGCGTGTGTACTGTTGTTAACAGAAGAAAAAAAAAATGATAAATGCGTAACTTATTTTTGCTTATATTACAATTATCTAGACTTCCTCGTACAATATTTACACGTATTGCATATTCTCTATCGTTTCATAACTTAATAAGTAAAAAAAAAAAAAAAGAAATAAAAATAAAAATAAAAATAAAAATAAAATTAAAAAAACAGATGGGATCCCTTTTGTGTTAGGCATCAATTGTATGGACAATAATTGTCGCTTTAAAATGTATAAAACCAACAAGAACAACAATTTATTCTGTTATTAATAATATATCAGTTTTATTTTCTTTCTTTTTATTTTATAACTTAAGTATGTTGCGTAGCATTAAAAAGAAAAGAAAAAAAAAAGAAGAAGTAAGAGTAACACAACACTGATGATTAAATAATAAATGAGAGAAAAATAAATTTGTTCGAAGTTTTATTTGTTTTGTGATTGTTTTTTTGTCAGTGAGCAAAAAACAAGAGATTCAAATTTTGTATTTGTTAATTTTCTTTTAACGACGTTAGATTTATAAAAAAAAAAAAAGAAAAATCGATTAATTATCACAAATTGGAGAATATTTATTATTAGTTTACTTTTTTTTTTTTTTTTGTTTTTCCAAAAAAAAAAAAAAGAAAGATAATAATAGTATCTCAATACGACGTTTCTGTAGCAAAAAGAAAGAAATTTTTATTATTCATTTACAAAACGTGGTTGCGATCTTGATAAAATATCGCGTTATATATTGTAAAGAAAAAAAAAATATATATATATCTTACAGGATCGTACATAGTCGCATTGTATTTTGTATAAAACGCTTTGCGTTTTAATCTTATATTGTATTGCAATTAATTTGTTAAAAACCATTTGTTGTTTAGAAAAAAAAACTTATGGGAAAGCTTTTACGTTTACCATACAAAAATATATATATGATTAAGAAAGAAAAGGAAAAAAACGACACAAGAAAATGATCGGAAGAACATTTGTGTGTTTATATATGAAAATTCTAATATATCACTCCCCCTTCCAGTTAGGTTTTATAATAATTTAACGCGATAAGGGAAATAAAAAAAAAAAAAAAAAGATAATGCAGACAAGACAAAAAAAAAATAAGTAATTAAGAATGTTAAATGCGTGTGTTTAGCATTAATTGCACAAATTATGAGCGATAAATTTGTTGGATTTTTTTTTTTTTCTTTTTTTTTTTTTTTTCTTCCTTTCGGTTTTTCATTTAATAAAAAGCATATTATACATGTACTTTGTACTTTCTCTCTCTTTTTTGTGTTTTTTTGTGTGTATATATACACAAAACGTGCGACGTGAGCTATTTACAATTTTCCCTAACCACCATAAATAATTCTATTTAATATTAACAACAACCAATATATATGAACACAATTCTAAATAGAAATTGTAAAACAAGATAGTAGTAATTCATTTAAATCGTATTATTGATTACGGTTAAAAATTATACCTCTCGTACGATAGAATTATTCCCTTTTTTTTTCTACTTTCTTTTTTACAAGTCAACAATCCATAAAGAGGTAGAAGTTAAGCACAGTTATGAACATCCCGGTTTATATTTTTTGTTTAGTTTATTATAATAATAATTATATTATTATTATTTTTCTTTCTTTCTATTTTAATTATCATCTAAAATTAAGAAGAAATAAAGCTCTCAAAGGATGTGGCAAGTAGGATTATTATTGTATTCGAGAAGAAAATAAAAATAAAACCATATCAACCAGTTATTTCTAACGATCAGATCTAAAATTATAGAATATATCTTACATATGTTATATATAATATAACATAATAAACACACATAATCAGTTTACTATTAAAAACATTACGATGTGTGTTCTTTAACGTTTTGTTTTTGTTTTGAAATATTCGCGAATATAAATTAAATAATTAATAAAGAATAAGAGATAAATTTGTCAAAATGATTTTGAATATAATTGAGGAATGAAAGAAAAATAAAATAAAATAACAGCTTCGTTTAGATTGTACGATAAGAAGGCGGAGGGGGAGTTTCGGGTTCGGATTGTCTACTCGTCGAGGAGCTATTTCTTTCAAGATTATCTTGACAGATTCGTATGGGAAGACCCATAAACCTGTTAGTATTTCCATTCAATGTTGTACGTCTTGTTCGCGCTGCATTGAGATCGTGTTGCGGTTTAACTTCGTTATACTTAAATAAACCATCACCCGGTGGTGGTAAACCAATTTTAGGTAATTTGTACCACCATTGATAGGTGATATACCAAGTTAAAACTGCAGCAATACCACCGAGAAATTTCTCTATCATAATATGATAATAAAGTACAGTAGAGACTAACATAACGTCCCATAACAATTGTTGTCCAGTCATAACAACGAACAGAGCTCTTAAATAAGGGGTAAAAATTTTGTGAGCCTTTTTAAGAAACTCTAAATCACGATCAGAAAGATTACGAAGTGGTCCAAAGCTGGTCTCGTTAGGAGTAATTCTGGTGTGTTCTTCTCGCATGATAAGATCCTTGATACCTTCCCAGCCTATCATAGAAGAACCTTCTTCAGCTAAGATGAGACTCGAGTATATCAGGATGAAAGTATGACCCGATATATCAAAACCGTTCCAAAATTTTCCAGCTTGTAGACATTTAACTTTGAATTGCAATTGTGATTCCTTGGTGTTGACGCAACGACCAAAATTTGTTTCTATGTAATTGAACAATCTCGTCCACATTAGCCAGGCAAAAGTAGCAAGTAATAAACGTGCCAAATGTTTCAACAATATTGATCTGCGGCCACAACCAAGTGTGTGCGATGTAAGAACTATCCATGGTATCGTTACAACCAACAACCATCCCCATCCCCATTTAACGAAGTATCTATTAAGTGCGTTATCAGATCGGGAGAAATATGATCTAGGCATTATTACGAAATCAGCAACGAGAGATATTGTAAATATCGTACCGCAGTATATGGCTACTTTCAATCTAGTATCAAATAGCAAAGATTTCTTGCATACATGTAAAAACATAGTAACCAATATGAGACCGATTGAACTTGGTGCTGCTGTAGGTCTCGTACCACCACGATCCTCTTGGCTTAAATTTGGTCGAAAATTTAAACGACTCGATCTAATGTTACTGCTAGAAAATGATGCATTGTTCCCGACGAAACTATTTCCACTATTTCCGAGATTTGGATGAGTTCTTCGTTTTCCGGCAGCCATCTCTTCTCTTCTTCTTCGTTTTCGTTTTATTCTCGTTCTTCGTAATTAAAGTTATTTCTTCTCTTCCTTTCTATTTTTTGTATTTTTTTAATTATCTTCAATCAAAATTCGTAATCTTTGTTATTCTTTTTTAGTTTATTATCTCTCTCGAATAAAATATCAAGATTTTTCATTAATTTGAGGTTAGAAACGTGAAACAGCTGATTCAAATTTAAGAGGTTATGATGTTTCTTCACTTGTCTTGTTTTTTACTTTTTTATTATTAATTATTTTTTAACAAAAGTTAAACACTTGTTATTTCTTTTATTTCGAACAATTATTTAGCTTAATAATTAGGCTAAAACGTGTTTCAAATATTTTATATATCGACAGGAGTAACAACTTTCAGGTATATTTATCATCAATTCTCAACGAGACTATAGTTCATTCAAGACATAATTCGCTCCGTCATCTAAATTATATATTTATTCTGTATCTTTTTGTCCCCTCTCCAATTTTTTAATAACCATTCCTCAATTTCTTTTTATAATCTTTTAAATATGATTGGTATGTAACCTCATTCAACGAAAATAATTAAAAGAAAAAAATAATATCACAATTGTGCGTGTCATTTTACGAAGTTCAGAGTTCAATGATAACGTCCAAAGTTCCTACAACTTCGGGGACTTTTTGTCTCATTTACATATATTTTAATAATTATTTAATTATTATTATCAATTCTTTAATATCTATGAGATTCGTGATTATTAATTGCATTCGATTTGGTGTCTAAAATTATGTATCTTTTGTTTACTCGCGTTTATTTTTTAATTCTTATCGAAAGAATCAGTTGGCGGGAAAATTTGAAAAAAAAAACAAAACACGACGCAGCACCTATTTTTATTCGCGTTTATTTTTTAGTTTTTTTCGAATGACGTTGGCGGGACAATTTGAAAAAAAAAACCGAACAAATGTTTCACGTCTAACCCATCGGCAAAACAATATATTTGTGGACATGATTTTACACAGATACAACAATCTTTTCGTTGCTAATTTTAAATCTATCGTACAAATGAGAGTACATTTTCGATAACTAGAATGATGATTCGAGCAAAAATTTATTTCTACGTATTTATATTTTATAATTTATAAGCGTGTAGTATATAATTGAAATTAATCCAAATCGATTAATCCAAGTTTCAAAAATTACGTTTACGTTGGAACCCAATATGTAATAATTGATGAATTCTTTTTAATGTTAGCGATGACCATTTTTTTCTTTTGTTCCTTTTCTTTTATAATACAATAATTTTTTAAATTATACATAACACGTAGGCGTAATATTCGATGTGATAAATATTTTTTTCAAGTTAATAACACGTACAATGACATTAATATTTTACATTAATATAGGCGCACCTAAGCATAAATACAATTGCAACCAAAAATTGCACCGAGTAACGATACGATAGGCTCATTCGAAGGCACCATTATTATCGTTTGACTAGTAAAAAGATTTTTCGATAAGCCTGCTTTTATTTAATAACAATTATAATAATTATAATACGTAATTTAAATTCCATTGTGTGTAATATTTTTATTTAAATCAGACTACTCTTAGAGATTTATTTCTTTAAGAAAAAGAAAGAGAAAAAAAAAATAAATAAATAAATAAAAAAATAAATGAAAATTTAAAATACCATTGTTAGGATAAAATTAATCGTGATTGACAATTAATTTGAAATGACTATATAAACAGTGTGAATTAAACTACACATTGATTGTTAAAGTTTATCGTTTATCTATGCCCGTAGTAGAATGCATAGAATTAGTATAATTGAGTAATATTTTAAAAAAATTCATATTAGGACGCGACAAGTTAGATAATATTAAATCTAATTTAACTATTTTTATTTTAGATGTCAACATCCTAGGCGATTCGTTATTGTACGATGACCAATAACTCACTAATTCTGGATATCCTTCTTGATTGATATTAGCTGCCGCGATAGAATTGAATTTCATTCGTAAATCTAAATTTGGTTGACAATTAGTACCATTGCACAATACAGTAACATCGGTTTGACTAGCATTAATAACTTGTACGTCGGTGTAATTAATGAAAACAATTAATACTTTTTCAATTAATTTTCTTTCGACTATTTTCGATACCGTTTCGGTTACCGAAGGATTCGTATCTAACCATTCCCAAAATTTAATAACAAATCCTGTGGTATATGGTTCATCGGATGTTATTAAAAAGGCTGGTTTAGAGACAAATGAATTTGGGTTTACGTATTCCCAAATAGGATAAGATTGATTAGGTTGATGTTGTAAAGTTAAATTGATAGTAGCTTTACAAGATTCCCAAAGACATACGCCTTCATTTTTAACCATCAAACGATGATAACGCGTAGGCTTCCAATAATTATTTTCTTCCTCCGATATCATTGCTTTGAAGATACGTGGCGAGGCTTTAATCTCTCTTTTTCTTTGCGATAAACTCGAACCGTTGAGTAATACTTTTAACGACACGTATTTCGTAATTCCTACAAAAATAGAACATAAATTTATTTAAAAAAAAAAGAAACAAGTATAAATATGAAAAAGAGTATAAATAGATAATAAATTAATACATACGTTTACCATTGATGTCGTGGCATAAATATAAAACATTACCATCGGTAACGAGATTGTATATGTTAACTAACGAACAATTATGTTTTATATATTTTCCCAACAATTTGCCAGTATTACCGGATAAAAGTACAAGAGTAGATACATTATCTTGAGAAGATACTTCTACGCTTAAAAGATCTTCGATACCATCGGAATTAAGATCTGGTAAAATCACTGGTAACTTTGAAAAAGTATGTACTTCGGAACTCCAATGTATTTTACCCTTAATTGGATCTATACTTTTTAATAAACCATGTTCACCAACTACAATACAATCCGGTTTTCCAGATTTATCCGTATCAATGGATAAACAATCGATATTAGTTGGTATTGTTTCTAAACGAATCCACCATGAATCAAAACCGCTGGTACCATCTATATATAAAATAAAACCTTTCCTCGATGTTTTAGAATTAATATTGGTATTGCTATCGTTGTATTCTTGACTTCTGAGTAAAAATATCAAATCGTATGGGGAACCAGGAATAATTGTTATAGGGCCATGTACTTCTACAAAATAAAATAATAATTAGATAAAAATGTCAGAAAATCATATATATAATATCATTTATTTGGTAAAAAAGAAAAATTAGTTCTATGAATAACGTACTCACCTACATTCAACAATGTTTTCTCCCATGAAACAGACGATTGCGGTTTATTAACCGGTGGACATACGATTGTATCGCACGGTAAAACATATAAAAAGACAAGTATCGTTACTATACATAATAATATAGATATAACTAAACAAAATCTTCTAAATGGTGACATGTCTCTGCGTTTCCATAAATCATTTTGCGTTGTGCCTTCTATTATCATTGTTGGTATATCATCTCTGTAACATTTAATTGTATTTTGTCCATTTCTAGTACGATTAGCTAAATTTCTAGTTTCGTCCAACGGATAATAAACACCGTGTTCGTGTACTGTCGTAGGTTCCTAAAATTAATATTAAAATTTATTACGCATATCAAATTTTATGAATTTGCAATAAGATTTTTGACAAGTAATATATTAATGATACTTTGATATACGGTTGTATAATTTTTAAATAATTCAATATTCTCACCATAGTTGTTCTTTCATCATTAATATCTTTGTTAGTTAAATCATTTCTTTGTATTATATGTTTATCTTCATCTTCTGTGTCGGTATTGCTAATATATTGTGGAAGAGGTGTATAACCTTTTTCACTGTGATGCTCAGCAGACATGATCAAAATGTTATTTATGATATATTTATTATTTTATATTCTAACAATTTATTAGGATTAATAATATTATTATAATATTGTATCGTCAATTCATATTGAATGAAGTTATTGAAAATCAATGTTGCACATCAAGCATTACTGACCCTTCCTTATCACGAATATCTATATACATGAATAAATCTGAACATGTATGTGTATGTATGTGTGTATGTGTATATAGATCATCATATCTGACGATGTAGATGGCAGATCTAACTGACAATAATAATGCATTCAAGTATTGATGATAATTAAAGTAAATTATAGTAATAATTAACTTTAAACTCCGCGAACACATTTATTATTATCTATGTTAATTTTCTATCACTATAGATAAATATTATGAGGTTGTCCAGGAAAACCTTGCTTTTATAAATATTTTTATTATATTTGATTTACATAGATTGTTTTTTATTTTTTGTCAAAAATTAAAGAAAATAGTTTTCCAGTCAACGTAATATTAAAAGAATAAATAAAAATGATATTAAAATATAGCCAAATAATTATTTATATTTATAAATATTTATTATTTCTTTTTAAATATTTTGTGTATTTATATATTGCAAGTAAGTTCGTTTATGTTTTACAATACAGAACTTGTTTTGTTTTTCTTTTTTTTATAAATAATTCTTATTTAAAATAAATATGGAATAATCATTTTTCGTTTCTTTGGATAGTTTTGGAAAGTTTTTTGATACCAGATGTGTTCCATAATAGCACAAACCATCTATTAAACATTAAACTCATTTTAAAAATTATTAATTACAGTAGAAACTCGATTTCGTTTTGGTCCTGAAGGAAGGAAACTTATCAAAAGGGTTTCCAGTAGGCGTGGTCAGATTATTATACATCAATGAGAATAGACAACTGCTATTCACTAACACTATCAAACTTACAATGAATCTAATGCCCGCGAAATTTAAAACCATTAATTAAATACTCTATTAAATACTATCACAGTATCATTTAATTTATCAAATTCATAATTTTAATTATTATTTAATAAATAACTACTTATAAAGTAATTAAGTAATTACTATGAATGCTACATTTTGAAATGTTTATAGTACTTTTGTAGTTATGTTGAATACTTTATGATATTTTTATTTGGTAAGCGGAAATAGTTTTCTAGCTTATCGACATCACATGGATGTCCTCGTATATAAATATGCCCCGCCCATCATCATATTCTCCTCATTTCCTATAGATGAAATCTTATAGATAAGGGAAAACGCTTTGAGGGGAAGGAGGGAAGAAACTTATGAGAGCGAAACGAAATCGAGGTTTTACTGTATATATAGAATTTATTGATGTAAATATATATTTACTTACCTGGTTAATAATTACCCAAATTGTGATATAATGAAACGTATTACTTTGCCAAAGAATAACTGATAGCGATAAGTAAATACAAATTTCTGTTAATTGTAACGGTGATGATATATATTCGAATAAACCGCCGTGTGGTATTTTGTAACCATCAAAGACAACTTTATTATTAGATTTTCTCAAATTGGCTAAGATAAAATTAGATTTCAATTGCATCAACGAAGCCAATAGAAATATATTAACAGAAATTATTTGTAATAGTGTTATATTATACCAATTTATTGATTTATGAGAATCTGTAAAGAAATTTTCTTTTTTAACTTATACGAATTCGAAATATATCAATTAATTTATTATATATAAATATAATTCTCATTTTACCTCGTACAAAACCATATGATTCACCCATGATACTAATTATTGTTCCCGCATAATGTAAATATCCAACTATATAATGAGATATATTAATTTTTTTATCAGAGAATACGCTAATATAATGTGTCTCGTAATATCTCTTCCAACTATGAATGGTGAGGAGAATCATGGCTAAAAATCCGCATTCCGGAGATACTAAAAATATAAATAATATATTATAATAATAAATAATATAAGTAAGCGTTAATTAAACAAATTTCAATACAATAGTTTACTTAATGCTTTTCTTGATGTACCAAGCGATGCATCTAATAACCGATATATAATTTCTGGAATTTTACCATTCATAATGTATTTATAAAAATACATTATTAAAGATAATATAAAAGCTGGTGCTGCAAAGACATAGAAGTGTCTGAACCATCTAAAATTTAATATAAAAAAAAAAGATTAAATATATATGTATATAATTTTATATTTAAGAATACAAAATTATTAATTAATTATAAAAATAATTTCAATTGTATACAATGACCACTAACCTTTTTGGTACTTCAACTGTTGCAACTAATGGTTGATGAGCATTAATCGAATGTTTACCATAATGAAACGTACGAGTAATAAAAACGGGTAAATGATTTTCAGCATAAATAAGAATTCTAACTAATATCATAAAACTTGAATTAAATGTAAATAAATAACATATCAAATTTACATCCATTGCTCTCTTCATAAAATAATGTGTCACGTTATGAGAGTACTCGCCGAACCTCAAAAAATTAGAAAGTAATTGCTTTGAAAGTATGACTTTCAATGTAGAAACTAGTTTGTTTCATAATTCCCATATATAAATTATCCAGTTAGCTATAACAATAAAACAATAAAACCACAATAATATTCTATTAATATTCCACAATTATTAATATATATATCTAACATTTAAAAAATATTACCAACATTTACAATCAATTTTATCATAAATATTCTTTTGAGAGTAGTTCTTAGTTTTTTTTTTAAATAAAAATTATAAATTAATGAAAAATAATATATTTTCGATGTATTTAAAAATAATACGATTTTTCATTTTTTTAGAATTTATATTTTAATAGATTGTAACACTTATGTATTAATTCAATTATATGATATCATTATCTTATTATATTTTTTATTATATTTTTAATTCAACAATGCTATACAGAAATTTTTGGACGGATTTTTATTTATTATATAAAATAGATTAATAAAAAAATATCTTAATGATTTAATAATACTCATAAAATATCTATAATTCTAGATTTATTTACAAAGATTCGAACAAGTTATGAATAAAACAATTGGTATTATAATAATGGTAAATTAAATTTATCATAGGCTCGGACTTCTATACGAAATGTTAAAGTGTCTCTTCGTAAAAACTCAAGTAAATCCTGAGTACGTACAAATTCAATATAACCGAAGCTACGTTTATTTAATTCGCAGATTGGTTTTCTAAAAGCTTCAAGATTCGGTCTGGAACAAGTTTTTTCCCTAATATCTTTTTCTGAATTATGCGGATGTACCAATACGAAGTACATTACACCATTGAATGGCCAATCCAATGCGTCGTCATTTTCCGATTTCATTATATGTAATAGTAATGACAAAAATTCTGGATCCTTAGAGGATATGTTTATTCTGGCACACATTTTGTAGCCATTAGGTCCTGTGTAAAATCCAGAACTATAATACATCTTTAAAGGATCATCTATCATTGAGGTGAGCTTTTCTTGAAAGGAATGTAATTTCCAAATGTAAACGCCATTACAATTACGTAACAACATTTCCTCTTTATTAAAACGCATTGAAGTTTGTAAAGCTGTAAGTTGATTTTTATGATTGGAGACAGTAATGGATAGTTCTCGATTTTGTTGTTCCAGTATTACTATCCTTTCATATAAACTCCTAAAAAGATATTTTGCTAAATATTCTTTGAATGTGGTAAGAATATACATACATTTCTTTAATTACTTTAATAACTGTTGCCAATCCGGTGGTGGTTCTTTATCTGATACCGTTGTTTCATTTTTGGGCGGTGGATCCCATAATTTAGATTCTGCAGATAAGGCGCTAATATTGCCTTGAGTCATTGATAAGCGTGGAAGCGAATTTAGTATCATCTGTTAATACAAGTAAGCCATATATATACACAATACATATATATTAATTTACTTAATTAGTTACTATATGCGTTACTTTACTAACAGTTAAATGCGAATTAAAATATTTCTCCAAATGAACACGCAAAGATTCTTCTGAACAAAATATTTCCGTGCAACCAACGTCCTTAAAGGTACACGGAATCCCATCCGAAGTAGAAAGATTTTTGTATCTACATTCGTTGATATGCGTTTCCATATCAACTGGTGACAATTCAGCCAAACAACCAAATTGACGATATACACATGTAGTACGTTGTTGAGATATTTCTCTGCTTGTATAAAGATCTCTGAAAAGATCGCTTTCAGATTTTAAAGGTTGACTATCTATAGGACAGCACGCACCTTCTCTTCTAATTAAGAGAAACAAATGTATTACGGTTTAGATATATTAGTATAATTGTAAATATACAATAATTTAATCATTTTAATCCCAAGCGTTACTATCGCATTATTCAAATATTTTCTTGAAAAAAGTGTTATGTTATTGAAACGTAATATGAAATAGATACATTGTCATACTGTTTAACATTTATCTAAAAATTTCTAAGACTCAAACAGTTAAAGCTTCATTTATTTAATTAATTGTTATTAAACTTACTGTAGCCAAGTGTAAATGCACCGCGAACAAAACTTATGACCACAAGATGTTAGAACTGGATCGCGTAGCCAAGTTAAACAAATAGGACACTCAAATCGTGGTTCCAAATATTCTTTCATACCATCACTGCACTGCACCAAACGAACGAATCATGAATGAAAATGAATTAACGTTAATGGAATGTTCGATGAGAGGATTTTTAAACCTTATCGAGTTTTCTATACTACAATCATTTAAAAAGAAAAAACTAAACAAAATAATTCAATACATACTATTACACTTTCCTCTGCTACCTTAATAGGTTCATTAGTGTTCTCTGATGTGGACATTGTCTATAAATAATGGCATGACGTATACAAAAAAAAATAATGATACATGGAACCGTTTAAAATATGATACTTTATATCAAACTATTGTTAAACGATAATTCATTTATTATACTTTCTATATAATAAGCTTTTTGTATAAAAACTTACTTACCAATGTGTTTAAGAATAATTCTAGTATGATGTAAGTTAGATGTTTATCATTTTACACTATCAAAATCATTTTTTGTTTAATATAAAAACGTTATTATTCCATTTCTTGTTGAAATATTGCGAATAAGGAAATGATGAAATAACCATTGAATTATTTTAGGTTATATCACTATACCCTGCATTTATGTGTGGTTATTTTTTATTATGTAAAAATTTTAGTAAAATCTTATCCTTAGGTACCTGAGTTATCGACAGATGATAATTCATAAATCGTTGATTTATTTAATACATTTATTATAAAATGTCATTACTATTAAGACGATTAAAAAGCTTTTACAAGATTTTTATAATAATAATAATTAAATCTTTAAATTGAAAATTTTCTATCGATGATTGGTAACACGTTAGTCACGTGACAAGTTTTTAGAAGAATTTAATTTGAATTTTGGACTATGCGGATAAGTATATTAAAAATTTATTAATACAACAAACATTTCAAAGCAAGTTTTAATTTTTAATTCATTAATGCACAAAGTAAATTTTTTTCTTTTTTTTTTTCATATATATACTAATTTATATAAAATATAAAACTATATATATAAATAACAAACTAAAATGAACTAGTATAAAAAAATACTATTCAGCGTATATATTAAATTAAAAAAAAAAAAAACGATATAAGTATATTTTCTTTGGTGTTCTATTCGAAGAAACAAAAGTCTTATATAAATATCGTAATACGAATGAAATGCAAGAGAGAGAGTAAAGATACATATATAAATATATATAACTTATTCGTCTGTTTATAATTGACCTCTGCTTATAATTAAATAGGATTTTAATGAAATATATATCACATACATATATATGTATATAAGAGGCAAGTATAATAAAAAAAAAATGTTAAATACTGTTAGATAAAAATTGATATTAACCCTTCGGTTTCTAGCAACCCATTTATGGGTTTTAAATACACGATGAAATGCACGTACGAATGAATTTAACTAGTTTAAAAGGGTTAACGATAAAAAAAAGATGTTTACGCATTAGGATAATTCGGTAAGGGCGTATTAATCGTACCCCAAAACAATATCAATTTCGTAGGATTGTGTCTGATGAAAAATAAGAATGGTCTTTTAGCAATAAACCTTTTTTGTCTACCATCTCTTTCAATGACAATAGCAGTTGCTGCAGCAGCTTCAGTACCCTTTTCGTTGATATCAATGTCAACTTTATGTAATACTTCGTCAGCAAACAAATGAGGATTACTCAGGGATCCACTGTTTCTGAGATTGTCCAATCCAAATGTTCGAAAATTTCTGTTTTCAATGACACGAAGAAAATCTTCTGATATTTGTACTTGTCTTGGAATTCTTTTCAAATTTTTCGAATTTTTAATATGTTCATTATCATCAATCTCACGTCGTTTCTTTTGTAATCTTCTTATATGAAATCCCGTAGACCATTGTTCGATGTTGTAATTATTATTATTGTCGGTATATTGAAATAAATTTTTTCTGTTGTTTTGTCCACTCTCAAATCCAGCACTACCACCATCATTACCACCACCGAATCTTGAAAATATTAATTGATCCTTGTTATTGGATTCTCTGCTGTCAACTCTTTTAGCTGGTGTGTAAGAATCCGGGATAACAGCTTCATTGGTAGCAGCATTGCCAACCAAATTGTTTCTTTCACCTGGACCGGGTGACAATAAACTCAAATCTGACGTTGCCGGATCGAACAATGACTTTAATCCTAAACTTTGTAACACCTTTTTCAATTTCATCGAACTTGTTATCTTCATTTTAGGCATTCCTATTATGGTAGATTGATTTTTCATATTTTGTATCAAATATTCAATGATTTCTGGTGTCAAAGTTTTTTCAAATTCGCCTAAAGCTGTTGCACCTTCTATGCTAGGTAACATAATGTACATAGTCGTCTAAAAAAAGAAAAAGAAGAAAATTCTTATTGGAGAAGAAAAGAAGGAAAAATATTTAAAAATGAATAAAACAGAAAAAAATGGTATCAAATTCTTACATCCAATCCTTTGTACGGTAATCCAACAATTTTAACGCCAATATTTTGATCCTCGTAAAAAGGAAAGTTACCAGCATTGTACATCAAGTCAACTAATATCTGTTGATTAGGTTCTATGAAAAATGGTCTTCTATTGGTAGCACCCTTTATAAAAAATCTGTTCCATTCTGCATTGAAATATAACGCAGATGCTATGATAATGTTTGTACTTGCTGGTGGTTGTTCGTTTAAAATCGTTGAAATTTTTCCTTTTGTTTTTTCTTTAACCCATTCATTTATTCTGTCCTGTGCTTCCTTTCCTTTCAATCGAAAATCGAGATTGACTATTTCACTTCGATAAACGTTTTCACTGATTGTCTTGAATTGTGGTCTTATTGAATAACCTTCCTAATAATTCAAGAAAAAAATAAAAAATACAATAGAAAATATACATTTGGGATTGGAAAAGTTAGAGTTTAATAATAACTTTGTTATTTTTGATTTTATGACAAAATTTCATACATACTTGTAAAAAAAGTCCATTAGCAATATCAATAGTTCTACTAGATCCAGCAATTTTTTGATGAATAACTGACATCAATAAACCGAACATTTGATGAACTAACTCAGAATGAGTTGAAATGTCAACACCTGTTGCAAGTCCAAGTATTCTCGATGTTTCATCGAAAGTTATTCCAGCTGATCCTAAATGAATCATAGCTAGTGCACCAGCTATATTAAGCGGCGAAAATACTATGTTATCTTTCTCGTTAGTTGCTGATACGAGATTGTTAGAATATATTACGTTTTGAATATTTATTGCTAACTTTGTAACACCTTTAGAAATAATATCGTTTACCTGAAATCAAAATCAAGAAATATAATAAATTTCAATATATCTTACGAATATATAATATATAGAATACATTATAGATTTTTGTTTATTATATTAGGTTGACAGAAAAGTAATATCGTTATTAATTCTTCTTTGACACGATTTAAAAGTAGACTCTGATTAGCTGATAAATGATAACAAAAATATTGATATACAATATAAAAGACATTACTTTCTGGTCTACTTAATAAATAAAATATATATTTTTAATGTTAATTATAACTTACACGATAAGCCCAATCTGCAGGTAATGTTTGTGCAAGTGGTGATAATTGTTGTGCTGGTACTACATTAACATTTATTTCTGATGCTGCACCAGTTAGAGAATCTCGTTTTTGTTGTCCCGTAGATTGTTGCAATGAGTATGTTGCTGGTGCAACATATGCACTTTGTTCTGCTTGTGGTGCATAATATGCTGCTTGTCCTACTTGTGGTGGATAATATGCTGCTTGTCCTGGTTGCGATACAGAATATGCAACTGCTTGTTGTTGTGGTTGTGGTTGTGGTTGTGGTGCATATGTGGAATAGTATGGTCCTTGTGAGACTGCTGGTATTGGTGCAGCGTATGCAACAGGACCATAAGATGGTTGATACAATTGTTGTTGATTATTAGCAGAAATTGGATTATTCCAAGACCTCATGTATGCGTATTGATCAGGATAAATCATTTGTGATTTAGCCAAGACCATTAATCCCAGAAATATTACGAACTCCATCGTTTCTGGAAAAATAATTATTCAAACGATATTATTTGCTTGTTATATATCTTTTTTTGTTAACAATAATAGCAATAATTTTATTCCTTCCATCGTAGTAATTGTTTTTAACACGAATCGTTATTCATTTGTCACGTTTTATATTTGTTTCGAATGACGCGTTGTGTTCTGGCAGTCAAATTAGTTTCTTTACAG
Organism: Mischocyttarus mexicanus; assembly: GCA_023678845.1. Lineage (NCBI taxonomy): Eukaryota > Metazoa > Arthropoda > Insecta > Hymenoptera > Vespidae > Mischocyttarus > Mischocyttarus mexicanus. Next base: position 2,920,341 of record JACGTP010000003.1, on the reverse strand, counting down.
GAAATAAACATAATAGTAATCATTGCAATCGATAATAGGAATTCTCATTCATTAGGTGACACTTTAAACGCTGCATGACCTAATGCATAATTATTTTTTGTCATTTTATTTTTTTAACGTTCTATCTTTTATTCTTTATTTTACCATTATCACGAAAGAAAATAATGAGAAATGATAATTTAGCCTTTCAGACTACTACCTGTTCTGATCGATAGCTCATGATTTGTCAAAGGAGAATTTCTCTTCTTATGAAAATTGTCAAAATTTGATCGATTAATGGATTGCTTCCAAGGACGATGCATTTTGTCGACGGGATATTAATCTCCTGCCCAAAAATGGGAAAAAGTATTGGCAAGCGATGGGCAGTATTTTTATTAATTTCAATTTTTATTTTTATTTTAAATAAATCATTATTTGTTTCTCAAAAAACGTTACGAATTAATTCCAACATCTAATACGTTGTCAGTAAGATTCAATAAAATTGTAATATTATTATCGATCGCGTTTAAATATCCTTGGATGCTTTATATGGTCGATAGACATTTAACTATACTTTGTTATAGAATCATTTTCATAGAAGTTTAATTTCAAATGAAAAAAACACATTTTTACAAATATTTTTCTTTTTCCACCTTTTCCTTCCTTTTTTATATATTTTCTTTTCAATTGTAATCTTAACTTGGAACTTTTTATTTTTAAATTGATTTTTCATGTAAGCGTAAAATGTTACAATCTTGTTGAATAAAATGTAATCGACGATACAATGGTTCCCATTGTATTTAAATTTCCTTTTTAAGAAAACTGAATTGAAAGAAAGAAATTAACATATAAATTGTGACAGTAAAAAAATTTCGTAAGATATTCGATCGGTGTCATTGAAATACGTGGGTGGAATTTCGCAATGATAAAATTTACACGTTTCACCTAATATATAAAATTATTGTTTATAATATACTGAATTTTTGTTGAATGTTAAATATTAACATTTATTTATTAACATTAATGTATTTTTAATGACTTATATAATGTATTCATTTCGAATCGTATAATAATTATCTCACAGTGTTTATCTCTTTCTTCATTTTTTTATTTGGATTAATAAAGATGAAAGATAAAAATGAAAGAATAAAAATAAAAAATAAAAATATTACCAACATGTAAAAAGAATATAGGATGAAAATGTCAAACGTGTGTAATCAGTTAAAAATAATAAATATTTTTCTTTCTTTTCTATTATATACAAACTATAGATGTAATTATACGATTGTAATGACAATGAAATGATGTTAGCATAATACAAAACTCGTGGTTTGGTGTAAACGTGGTCTTCGTGAAATTATGGTGATCGTGAAATTTTAAATGTCAGCTAAGTTCTTTAACACTGACCTCGATATATGGTGTCCTACTTTTATTTTATAATTTCTCCTCTTTTGTTCTTATCTAAACTCAGTTTTCTTTTATCTCGAGTTTATTTTACCTGAATATCCAGTTAATCAAAGTTCAAATTATTTCTTCTTTATTATTATTATTTTTTTTTTTCAATGACTATTACGACAAGTTTGAAAATTTTTATTGTATAATAGTTGTAATAATTATTTAAAGAATTATCATTGAAATAAAAATGACAACATCGAAATCAGGTATGATAATTAATTATCTAATTTAATATGCAAGTAAATAAAATAACCTTGAACAAATGAGAAAGGATGAAACACCATGTAAAATATATTACTGAATTATATCTAAAGTCACGTTCTCCACGTGTATGATTTTACCGGAATCACATTATTGATCATTGTAATAATAAAATAACATTTACGAATGTGATTTACGTAAATACCAAATAATACTAGTGCAATCAAAAAAAAAAAAACTATTATCCAATAATAATTGTTTATACCAACCTGTTCTGAAGGAAAAAAAAAAGACAAAATATTCTCTTCAATTAAATCAGAAACGTTTTTCTTCAACACAAACAACACAACGTATAAAACGTGTTGTTGATTAAAATAAAGAAAAATAATAAATTTGTTGTATTAAAAAGAACTAAAAATTGTTCATTGTTTCACACAGTGGTGCATATACACACACACACACAAACACACACACACATACACATACAGGTGTATAAAGGATCAAACAAACTGGTTTTTTATATTGATTCACGATCAGTATAATTAAATCTCGTTTATGAAGAAAATATAAACTCGATATAAAAATCAAGAGTTACTATTTTGAAATGACAACTTGTCACATTTCTCTTCCTTTATATATATACGAACATGATTTTTCTTATCTTGTTAAATAAATAACAAAATTTCCGAGTTTATCGAATTGAATTTCACGCAAATCGAAGAAGGAAGAAACAAATTTGTTCGAGATTGTGTGTTGGTTAGATGAGATTATTAAATACAAGAAAATATACATACATATATATATGTATTTATATATATTTATGTATTTATATATATGTATATATGTATATGTGTGTGTGAACAGAGAGACGTCAAGTCAAGGTATTTCCAACAAAGCGACTGACTCGTTCGTTGACGTATGTATTTTGTATATACTTACTAACACACTTTAACATTATTACAACTACTATTACACGACTCTACTACACAACTCTTTTCTTCAATTCCCCTACCACTCTCATACACTATATACCATCACCACCATGAGAGAGAGATAGAGTGAGAGAGAGAGGAATTCGAGTATACTACTTTCGTTGGTGAGTAGTATGACGAGTACAAAATTGTGAACGAAAATAATCCTTTGTTCTTAAATTTTCAACTAAATTTTATTTTATTAGCTGTGTAGTAAAAAAAAGTTATCCATTTTTTTTGGCTTGAAACAAACGTAAAAATAATAGATTTCTTAAAAGTAAAAAAGTAATACATTATTTTTAGTTTGAAATAAATCTAAAAATAATGGATTTCTTTTTAACTACAACTAATTATTTTTATATTATTTTTAATCATTATAGGAAGAATAGGAGGGAAGAGGAAGATATAACTGTATAGGAAGTTGATAATTTTTTTGATAAAAATTTATAACCTTTTCTTTTTTTTTGATGTGTCATTAATTAATATAATTGTTTCCTCTTTTTGATTCATATTGGTGACATTCACAGGTCAGGATATTTGATTATTTTTTTTTTCTTCTTTGCGATCACGTTGCAAATTGATAATAATTTATTTTTTTTTTAATAACAATTCATTGTTATTTCTTTGAAGAAATATTTATTGTCTTTTTATTTGTTAGTCTTAAAAGAATATTCATTGAAATATATATTTTAATTTAAAAAAATTTTTTATGTTCATTCAAAACAAAAAATAATTGATTTCTTTTCTTTTCTTATCATTAAATAATTAATTTTTTTATTTTTTTCTACGAATAATGTCGTAACTCTTAATTTTTTCCTTATATTATAATAAATAATAAATAAATGTTGCGTGAAAAATAGAAAAGAAAAATATTTAAAATTCAAACTAAAGAAAAAAAAAAACAATTATTAAATAACAGATAAGAACGTAGAACATTTGATATCTTTGTTATTAATTTTATTACCTCCTATGGACCATGTTCAAACACGTGACAAATTTTCCTCTTGAAGATAACAAAAAAAAAAAGCATCTGGAATTTCCCAGGGATAGTTTCTATTTTCTTTCACGTTTCATCAAATTCCTTAGAGAAAAATTTTTTATAACTTTTTAGTATTTTTCTCTTTATACAAAAAATAATTGGTGGAACGTGTAATTCGTGATTTTATTTTCATACATTTTTCTTTTATATATGAATAAATTTTATATTAAATTTTGTATATGTTATATAAACGATATAATATCATTTGTTATATAACAAAAACTATAAATAATACTTTCTTTTAAACAGGGACCCACCTACGCTGAAATATTTCTTTTTTTTTTTCTCGATTTTTCTCATTCTTTATTCTCTCGTACCAAAAACCTTTGAAAACTTTCACCTATCGAACTTCACACGAATTTCTATTTAAATAAAAATGGTAAATACAAAAGAGTCGTGATTTGAATAACAAGTATTTCCACAGGTATGTTACGAAATTGTACTAAAAGTCGTTCACCTTCGAACTCATTCTCCATATTCGTTTCGTAGTATTTTTAAAAAATGATTGAAGAAAAAAAAAAGTATGAAATAATCATTCACGATAATAGAAATCAATTACACATCACGTTACCTATTTTTCATTTATGTTATTGTAATGTTAGTTTTTTACTTCCGTATTTGAAAAGATATGAAAACAAATGTATTCTGTCAAAATTGGATTAAATAATGGATTGGTTCCAAGAACAAAGCATTCTTTCGACGAGGTATCAATCTCTTGCCCAAAAATGGGAAAAAGTATTGGCAAGCAATGGGTAGTATTTTCATTAATCTCAATTTTTGTTTTAATTTTAAATAAATCATTATTTGTGTGTTTCTCAAAAAATGTTATGAATTAATTTCAACAGCTAATAAGTACAATTAAATTTAATGCTTAATTAACGGTCGAGACAAGGTAAAACGTAATAAAAAAAAAAAATAAAAAAAGTAACAAAAGGATAGAAGAAAAGAATTAACTATTGATTTTGCAAGCATTAAATTAGCATACGATAAAGTAGAATATTAAAATTATCATGCTTCGTTACATTTGTTAAAAGGAAGATTGTTTTATCCTTTCAGATAAATGGAGACGTGTGAAACACGTGTGTATGAATACTAAACACATATCCACGAACATACTAATCGTATATTTTACACACACACACACATAAATACACACACATCTGTGTTTATAGATTTACGCACGTTTTTTTTTCTTCTATTATACGGGTGTTACAATAGTTTGATTGCTCACACTACTTCCGTTTGAAAAGAGATATACGAATGCCCTCAGAGAATATTTTCAACATGCGTAAGATGCGTCGTATATTTGAAATTCATGGGAATTCCCATCATTGGAAATACCAGAATTAATTCAATTGTGCCTTTAAATCATTCTACTTTCCTTCTTATCTTACTATTTCTATTATTATTGGGTTTTATCTGATAAAGATTTTAACACGATTCTTCTTTGTATTTATTACTAAAGTACATAAACGTTTAATAATATTTTTTTAATTCTTGTCTCTCTCTCTTTCTGTTTTTTTACCCCTCCCATAAAAATTGGATATGAAATAAAAGTCATGTTATATATTTTATTGGTCAATAATTAAATAACAATAATAATACTAACAAAAAAATAAATACACTGGTGATATTATTAATTGTACAAATATTAGAAATTTTTTTCTAAATAAAAAAAATCTTTCTATAGGATTATTTATATTTTCAAATATAATAAAAAATATTTTAAATATATCTTCAATTAAACAAACAAAATATTGACCAATCAAATATATTAGAAATTGTTATATTTTGCATTTATATATTTTATTTTTATTTTTATTTTTATTTTTATTTTTATATATTTTTTTTTTTATTGTTTAATTTTTTTTTGTGCGTATGATATATCATCACATTGTAAATAAGTTATGTAAAACGAATCTATAAGTCGTATAAAAAAGTGACTCTTTTTGTTCAACGTTAACATTTTACCAACACTGTTATATAAATCAAAGGATGAATTAATTTACTGTATTCCCTCTACCTGGGAAGAAAGGGGGAAGGTGGTATCAATTTAAACGTCAATAATACTGCTTCGTTTTTTATCTACATCAGTAACGTCTAAATCATTACCAAGACTTCCAACCCTACCCCTCATTCCTATGTTATTCCCAACCTGTCCAGTTGCTTTAAGTTTTTCTTGCATTTGTGCTAATATGTCTTGCATCCTTCGAATCTGAAATAAAAAAACATTAATAACAAAATATATATTTTTATTAATTTATTATATATTAACAAAAGTTTGATTTAATGGATTATTGGTCAATGAAAGATTAAAATCTTAGATTATAATTTATTTCCTTCAAGGTGTTCGACATATATGACCCATATATATGTCATAAATAATAAAATGATTTAATTTAGAAATTATTTCAAATTTTTTTCTCTCATTTATATCACATTAGTAAGTTTGATTAATAGATTTTTGTCAATGAAAGATTAATTCTTAGCATCTAATTTATTTCTTTCAAACTTTTTTGCATATACTACCAATATATATCGGTAGCTAATAATAAAACGAAGTTAATACAATAATTATTTTAAATTGTATTTTAATTTCTTATTTATTTTTCTCTCATTTATATTGCATCAGGAAGCTTGATTAATGGATTTCTGTCAATGAAAGATTAATTCTTACAATTATCATCTAATTTAATTTTATTGAATCTGTTTTTTTGCATATACGATTCATATATGGGTTGCTTAAAATAAAACATGATTAATACAAACATTTTTTTTCCAATTTTATTCTAACTTCTAACTTTTTTGTTGTCATATTTATTTATAATATTTATTCTTACCTCTTCGTCCTTTTGCAAAAGTAATCTGTCAGTGTCGGATATATTGTTCTCAAAATGTGGCCCAGAATCTCTTTTCAATTTACTGTAAAAACAAAAAGATAAATAATTAAAATAAATAAATGTGTTAAACATAGAATTAGGAAGTGAAGGGTAGAGGGTGATTTGACATTTAATTCTAATGCGTGCATATATGAATTCACAATTGATTTTGTCTTTTTTTTGTCTTATTAATTCTAACCGTACCGAATGAAATAGAAAATAAAGAATAAAAAATCTTAATGTTTGAGATTAATCATCAATGATTTGTGCAATCAGATTTTTTCTTTTTTTAATTTATGCTTCATTTATAAGACTCATTGTTTTATCACTTAATAATAATACTACAATCATTCGATTATGTGTATAATATATTATCATTCTGATATTATCTGACATGATATAATCTGAATCATGCATCTATGACCATGAGTTTTATTAAAAACTATTAATCAGATTTAAAAGTGACGTATTCTTATCGAGAAAGATAGAGAGAGACAAAAAAAAACATATCTATTAGATGTTGGAATTAATTCGTAACGTTTTACAAGAAATGACGTGGGTATTACAGTATTCTGTTTTTACCTTCAGAAACAAATTTATCGTACGACACATCTTATTTTTCAATTATTAATAACAACAAATTGCAAATAAATATATCGAAATTTATGCTAAATAAAATGTTCTTGCGGGAAAGTTTCACTCCAATATTTGAATATGAATAAAAGTACTTCAGAAAGTAATCAAATTTTGAACGAAGCTTATGATGAACATGTTTTAGCTGAGCAAACGTGTCGAAAGTGGTTTGCACGTTTTAAGAGTAGTGTTTTTAACTTGGAAGACGAGGAACGATCTGAGTAGCCATAAAAGTTTGAAGATGAAGAATAGGAGGAATTACTCGAAGAAAACTTATCGCTTGAATCGTGTCTAGAAGGAACCAGTGAAAACCTATCTACAAACACTAGATCGATGGACAGTATTTTCATTAATCTCAATTTTAATTTTAATTTTAAAGAAATCGTTATTCTCTCAAACAACGCTACGAATTCCAACACCTAATACAAATATATTTTACGATTACATTTTTCTTTCATACTTTCGATTCAACACTCTTTGATTTTTTTTTTTTTTATAAAAATAATGTGAAATTCATACAATCAAGCTATTGATAAAGTAAAGGTGTCATACTAACACATAAAAACGTTAATCATGTTATCTGATAAAATATAGAAGTGTATATTAAATGTAAACTCACACGAATTAAAATTCCATTTATTTTATTAAAGAATCAAAGGAGAGAAAGTATTTTTTTTTTCTCGAGATGGAAAAAATATTGATTTTCAATTGTTTAATTGTAGATTGATTCAAGGTACTTTTTTTCATACCACTCATTATCATTATTTCAATGAACATACAATTGATTACGTGAATCATATTCGATTATATCTCAATCATGTCATCTTCACTATCCTTCGATAAATTTAATTATATTCATTGAAAGAAAAGAAAAAAATGACTAATAATTATATGATTTAAAAAAAATAATAATAATAATAAGAAAAAAATTAATAATTTAATTAATACACGAGAAGTATTGCCAAAATTTATGATTGGATGAATAAGAATCATTTCTTCGTGGAATTAATGTATTACGTTCTCTATTATAATGAAATTTATTTTTTAATTATATATCTTGTATATTTTTACTTTTAATTTATCTCACACTATTGCGGAAGTATTCATAAAAAAAGAAAAAAAAAAGATTAATGAACGTTAAAGAAATCTTCATGTTTCTTTCCATTGACGCATGAAATGTTCACAGAAGGAATCATAGTGATAGTACCCACGTAAAGTTCATACTAATTATTATCATGATCAAAGTAAACCTTGTCAATCGTTTAGTAGAATCAGTGTATTTATCTGTCTGTCTGTCTGTGTGTGTGTGTACGTGTGTGCAAATATAGAACTGATTAAATTGTAAAATTTTCAATGAATCATTTATATTGGAATAAAAAATTCTTTGAATTATTTTTTATCAATGACCAATGATGCAAATTTATTGACTAACCTTGATAACGAATTAGTTTAAATATTATTTCTTTTCTTTGTTTTTTTTTTTATAGAAAATATTGTATGCACCTAAATTGAATCTAAATTGCATTCAATTGCATTAACAAAGTATTCGTCGAAAATACAAAATAATAGATGAAGGTTAAATAAATTCGAGTAAATTATAGTAATAAATAAATTTTAAATGGTTTGATTATTATAGAAAAATTAAAAATTAAAAAATAAGATTTTTTTAATATAAATCTCATAATTAACGTTAGTATGTGTGTGGATGATTTAAAAAGCATGCATAAAATAGATCCCTTATTTTGTACCTACTGAAATACAATAATTATTTACATGCGTAAATACCTCCGTTCCCGTATCGCTTGTTGTGATATTTGTGAAATACATTGGGCTCGAAAATTCTCGTAATGCACATCTTGAGTAACGTCCTTAAGATCTTGCATATGCGTTGATATCAGCATTGTACGAAGTTTCACAAAGTCGCTGTGCTTTGGATTCTCGACTATGATCAAAATTACAACGTTCACAAACTAAACTAATTTATAAATACCCTATATATATATATTTCTTTTTCTTAATTAAATTACTGGAAAACTTTTTTCTTTCCTTTATTATTATGTTTCTTCCTTTCTATTTTTTTCTTAGAATATGCAATGAAAATTTATCATTAATAACATTTAACATATATTTTCTAATTCAATTATTTGACAATGTGGTATCGTTTAATAAATTATAACTAATCATAATTAAAAAATAAATTTATTATTATTTTATTAATAATAAATGATCAGTATTTTTATAATAAAAATATCAATCATTTGATACTGACTATTAAAAATATCGGATCGAAATAAATTAATTATCAAACGCATCCCGATCTTGCAATCTTGTGTTTACAATCTAAGAAACAAAACACAAAATAATACAAATTAAAATTCGCGATAATATTTTCTTTTTAACGATGATAGAATTAAAAACAGTAATATACCGTAGCGTGATACGTGCATCTTTGCAATTTAAAAGAAAAAAAAAAAAGGAGAGGAAAAAAAAACAGCACTGATCATTATAATACACGTGATCCCGGTGTTTTCACTTACATTATTTCATTGGAGTCGCAACATATCACACACACACACACACACACATATACATCTGTTTTATTATATAAAGTACGTATAGTAAGTAGTATTATGTAAAAAACGATAACAATTATACGTTGATGGAAAAAAATGTCGGATTTTTGGCTACAATTCAATGGGAAAATACGACATTTTTTTTCCACCAACACAATATATATAATAAAAAATAGACAAATATTATGTTTTTAATATTAAAATAAATAGTTCACCTTCTACAACTCCCCATGGATATTGTCGACCATGAACTTTCCTTCCTGCAACTTCCAACACAGTTGAACTACCAACAACAGCAAAAGGTATACATGCTTTTAATTCTTTATCCTGTTGCTTGAACTCTTCATCCTCGTCGCTATCACAATCAGGAAATTGATATATCTGTGTAAATATATATTAATAATAATAATAACAATAATTTTTGTTTTTTAATTGACATATCTTCGTTTTTCTTATGTATTTTAACACAGATTATACAGATTTAATATATTTGCAGTCGTATTAAGTTGTATTTTGCGAACTTATTATTAAATACATTTACTAAGCCAAAAGAAAACCCGACATTCTTTTTTCCATCAGCTCAATATATATATATAATAATTAAATAATTAAAATAAAATTCTTTGATGACTGAAATACGACCACAAAAGAGTTAATAAATAATATAAAAAAGAAAAGAAGAAAATAAACAAAAAAATGACGTTTAAATTTACCTGAATTTCGTGTTCTTCAATATCAGCAAGAATTCGTTCCTTTAATTTTTTAACTTCCTGTGTTGTTAAGGTATCTGCTTTAGCAATAACAGGAACAACGTTGACTTTCCTGTGTAATCGTCGTAATACTTCAAGATCTAATTGTCGTAAACTGAGAACACAATTATTATTATTATTATTATTATTATTATTATGATTATTAATATCAATTAATAAAAGAAATGTATAAATTAATTGAACAAGTTTTTAGTTTATACTTATTTGTTTATTTTTTTTTTGTTCTCTCAATTAATCAAAACTTTTCAATAAATTAACGTTATAGGAAAAGATCACGGTTGCTTCTTACCCATGACCGTATGGTGGTATAAAATATAAACAACAATGTACCCTATTATCTTGAATATTTTTCCTATTTAATCCACTCTCGTCTGTGAAATATTGACGAAATTGTTCATCGATATACGCCAAGCATGGTTTCCATGTATCCTCGCAATTTACCGCATCTCCAAAACCTTTGAAAAATAATACAATATTGTCAAAATCATAGAATAATTTTAATTATTATATATAGTAATATTATATAATAATTAGATATAATTTAAATAATAAAAAGTATCATAGAATAGTTTTAATTATAATAATATATTATATATTACGAGTATATGTTTTAATTTAATGAAATTAAATTTACCTGGCGTATCGACTATAGTTAACCGTAATCTAACACCACGTTCTTCAATATCCATAGTTTTTTTCTCAATCGTAGTAGTTTTATCAATTCGTTCTAAAAAAAAAATCCAAAATAATAATTAATATTCAATATTAAATAAAAAATATAATTAAAATAATTATAAAAATATTTAGAATATAAATTCCATATACGTGTACAATTAAACGTATACGTACAAACCTGATGCATCTGGTATACGTCGTTCTTTATACAAATCACCAAGAAAAAGACTATTAATAAGAGTTGATTTTCCAAGTCCTGTTTCACCCAATACCATCAATGTAAATTCAAATCCTCTTTTAACTGATTTTCTATGCACTTGTTCCGGAAGTGTTGCAAAACCTATGTAATCCCTGTCTTGTTGAACGTAACATATCAACAACAAAATATAATATTAAATATTAATATTTATTATAATTAATATTTTTTCATAAATATTATTCTATTATTTTTCTCGATTAAATTTAACTGACAGACATTGAAGAATTAATAATTACGTGTATCTTTAAATTTGCAATTAAATAAAAATATATGTAACGGAGATTATAATACAATTTTAAATCAAATATGTATTAGGTCGTATCATAAGTTTCTTCTTTTTTCTTAATTAACTTCTTATACTAAATATTTTTGATATTTTATATTATTTGATTAATATTAAATACCATTGTATTATGAACAAGGTAATAGAAATAAAATCGTATATTAATTATGTAAAATAATATAAAATACAACACACACGTACAAAATATTTTATACTGAAAAATAATGAAGAAACTTACGAGACGACCTAATATACGAAAGAAACAAACCAGACACTAAAGAAATAAATTTATGATATATAACATATATATATATATATAAATATGTATATGTATACTGGAGATTAAAACACTCACATTATTTAAATCACAGATGAAATGTAAATAATTTCAAGCTTAATATAGTTTAAACAAACTTCTCATCGATGAACGTTATAACGAATTTAACCAAATGGGTTCGTTTTATTATTGAATAAATAATATGTTTGATTAGCATTAAAATTGTAAATGATATTGAACTTATTTATTAGTAAAGATCAAACAGTAAATGTCATATATGTTATCTGACATATCGTATTTGTATGAACAACACGGTACGGTAACGTTATTTATGTATGTATGTATGTATGTATTATTATCGTTAATATTTAGAATAATAAAACTGAACTGTCAAGTTTCAACTGATCAGTAGAACGATGCGTTTACTGCGAGAACGCCCGTTACTGATTCTTCTTCTACCGTCTGCGCTGACGCACACTATTGTGTGGACGATCAATAATCAGTATACTCATATATTTTTTTTTTCTAATCCTCTTTCTCTTTCCTTCTCTCTCTTATTTTCTATCTTTCTCTTTCTCTTTCTATGAGAAAGTGCATAGAAAAAATAATATAAACCCGTACAGTCAAACGTTCGAAATTTACGATATTCGATAAACAATTTCAACGATTTTAACTACACATGTACTTATATATATGTCACAATTTCTAAACTTTAATTTAAATATTAATAAAAAATATAAAAATTTTAGTAACATATAAAATAAATATTACGATGGTAAAATAATATTGTCAAAGTAAATATAATAAGTTAAACTAATACAAAATAATTGTTCATATATAAAATATTAAATAAACCTTAATTTTATATTTATTTTATTCTTTTTTTTTTAAATAAATATTAAATATGTAAATTATAAATATATGTTTAACGTATCATATATTTAACCAATTACTTTCGTATCTAAACTTTCAGACATTCAAAATTAATTAATTTATGTAATTATTATTATATTAAAAAATTATTCTAAATTTGATTTATAAACAAAATTAGATTTATTTAATTTAACTAATAAATTTTCTATTTTCTTTGATAAATCTTGCATATTTTAAATTATTGTTCATTAAACGTAAATTATTTATAATAATTATTAATAATAATAATAATTCTTTAATCTAAATATAATATTAAAATGTTCATATTGTAATAAGCATTTATGCGAATTGTATTATTGCAATACAAGTGTTTCAGTTCCCCCTCGGCGTACTACAATACCGTCTTTGTGTTTACTATCTTCTGCAGATTTAATTTTGCAAGCGAATATTCTATAAAAATAATTATCACGTATCAATAGATTATTATTAATTATGATAAAAAAGAAATAATTTAAATGAATTTTATTTAAATGAAAATATTTCTTCTCAATATGTATATACGTACGCAGAAATTTGATTCCATTGTTTAGTTTGTTTTTCATTTTTTGTAGCATCCTTGTCGATATTTTCTTTCTGAAGTAATAAACTTTTCATTACTTCTTCTTCGACAGTAATAGAATCACTTAACTCGTCTTTGAAGCTTCGACTTTTATCAGAATTCAAAGATACCTGAAGAAAAATATTTTAAACATTTTTTTTCTTTGAAATTATTACTATTGGATTATTATACTCGAATTTATTTAATTAAACTTTACATTCGTTTCTGCTTCTACTCTTTCTTCTATATTTTTCATTTTTAATAAAGCTTCCTCGAGTCTTTCCTTTTCTTCTTTATCCTTTTGAATAAACAATTATTTATATACATATATTAATATATTTAAATAGAAATAACATATAAACATATTACCTTTCCTATTTTCTCTTTCAATTGATTTATTTCAAACAACACATTTCCTGTTGGACTTCCGATACCTGTTTCCAATGTGGATTGAATTGTGTTTGCTTTTCTATAACGTTCTTCCAAGTCACGAGACTTTTGTCGTAATGTTTGAGTATCTATATTTAAATTAAATATAAATATTTTTTTTATAATTAAAAATAATATATTAGTTTGTATATATAATTATTAATTTTTAGATAAACATAATATTTGAATATCTGTACAATTATTTAGTTAAATGTAAATCTATTTAATTAAAATAATATGTAAATTTGTAGACATACGTAAAGTTTGAATTTATGCACAATTATTTCATTACATATAAATATTTAATTAAAAATATATATGTGAATTCGTATATAATTGTAAATTTGTAAATATACCATACCATTTAATAATGGTGTGAGTTTAACACGTAACGCAGATATCATTTTGGATAATTGCACATTTGTTGAAAATCCATTAGCCGGTGTATAACTGTCAGGAATGGATTGTTTTTCTAAATTTAAATTTTTATTACCTCGATCTATAGACGCTGCCTAAAATATTTATTTTTCTTCTTATTTTGATGAAATTTTTTTCTTTAATTAAATATACGCATATACCTGTGCTTTAAGAATAACAGCAGTTCGTTGCAAAACACCAATCTCAGCTTTAAGTGCTGTCAATTCAGCTCTGTAACGTTTGTAAGATATACTTTTGATTTTTAAATGTGCAACATATTTTTTCAAATCATCCCCTTTAGGTACAACTTCATCCATAAACATTTTCGATTGTTCTCTTTTATCTTCGAGTTTTATTAACAAATCTTTCAAACGTTCGTTAGTAGTTTCCAATTTTTCCAATACGTTTCGTTTCATATTTGATATTGTCGTAGCTTGTTGACGAAACGGTTCCATTTTGTCATTGTCAGTTTTGGTTATCTGAATAATCATTTTGTAAATTAATTAATTAATAAAAATCTTTGAACATTCAAATAAAATAAAATAATAATTTATTTACTTTCGTCTCAACTAAACCTTGAATTTCTTTCGTTATTAAATCTAATTTGTTTCGTAAAATATTTATTTGATCTGGCCCCAAATAACTATATCCTCTAATAGAAGAAAGTGCTGCTATACGTTTTTTCTTCATTTCAATTTCATTAACAAGTTTTTCTTTCATTATAATAGTTTGTACAGTAACCTCATCCGTTAAATGTTGTATCAATGTTTGAGGTGTTATTTCCTCACCGTTTCGTTTTAATGTTTGCAACTCACGTTCTATTCCTTGAAAGGATATCTGCAATATGCAAATTAGATCAATCGTATTTCACACATGTGTGTGTGTGTGTGTGTGTGTGTGTGTGTGTATTTAAGAATATATTAATTAAATATATTAATAAACACACATTATTGAATATCTAAATAAAATTAAATCTGTGCGTGTCTTATTGTGAATATTATTTAACTTGATAATCAAAAATTTTAAATTAAAAAATAAAGAACAAATAAATATATATATAAATAAATAATACTTGTAAACTAGACATTATCTTGCTTTCTTGTTCTTTTTGCAAAGCAAGATCACGTTCACGATCTTTTTCCGTACGCAAAGCTCTTGCAGATTCTAAAAGATAAAATCCTGGTTGTGCTTTAGCTTTCATCTTTTCGATCCGTAATAAAACTGCCTATAATAATAAAAAAAAAAATCTATTGAAATAATCGTTTAAACAATATCAATCAAAATAATTTCATTAATTTTCTTCTTCTTCTTCTGTTTTTGTTTTTTAATCAAAATTATTACCTCTTTTTCTTTTTCCATAGCTTTGAGATCTTCCGTGAATTCCGCAGCTATTTCGAAATTCTAAATCGCGAATTTTGATCATTATTTTAATCGAATAAAAATATTTTTATTCCTAAGTGTTGTTTTTTTTTTTTTTATTATTAATCTCTACCTTTTTACCGATCTCTCTTTCCTTGTGAATAGTTTTAAATTGATTGACCATGTTCGAATATTGTTCGTACAATGCTGAAATTTCTGGATCGCCTAAATAATCCGATGGAATTTCTATCTAAATTTAAACATTCCCTAATTATTAAATTATACGTGTTTTTTATACATATGAAATGAATTAAAGTCATTAAATGTCTTATATTTTAATTAGAACGGCGGAAATTTATTTGTACATCTAATAATTATTTTTTTTTATTATTATTTTAAATTAAAATGATTTACCTTAACAAGGAAACGTGCCAAATAAGCTCGTTGTCGTACAATATCTTTATGAGTTAATAACCACGTTAAAATACCATAAATTGTATTAGAATCACCTCGAACGATTCCTTGTCTTAATTGTGTAAACAAACAAAAATTATTTAGAAAATGTGTATACGGTTGAATGTAAAATTTAAAAAGTAAAATAAAATAATTATTTATATACCGAAATGTCGCTGGATCAGAATTTGGTTGATATTTTAATATACGTAAAGCCGAAAGAATTCTTACTGAACTTTGTTCAGGTGTTTCGGTTTTGATATCAATTTTTGGCGCATCTTGTTGTTGTATTTTAATTAACACATCACTTAATATCTAGAAAAAATTTAAAAAAATTCTCTAGTTTCTTTTGTTTTTGTTTAATAAACTATAATACAGTAATTGTAACGTACCTGTAATAAATCCTCGGGATTCAAAGCACTGAAACCAACAAGATTATAATTTTTCTCCAACAATTTATTAACTTCTCCTACGATAAATTTAATATTTTCGCTCATCTTTGGTTGTTGTTGTTATTGTAAATTATTATTTTTTTTAAAACGTTCCTCCTATTGTTCTTAAAATCGATCCGCACGTTTCAAGAATTCAGAATAGAATAATTCACGTGTTGTGTGTTGCATTCGGTTGACATAGCAACCCATATGCTCGACATATGGTCAGAAAACATTTTTTTTTTACAAATCTATATACTATCCTTTCCAATAAATGATCCAAACGTCGTTCTAACCCATTCCTTTCTCTTTTCAATTCGTACTAGTTGTTCGTTTCTATAATTATTTCCAATATTTTCAATAAAGGTCATCATATATTTTCGATCCGTTAAACGTATTACTTTACTTCCCATTAATTTTTCAACGCGTAATTTAACAGGTTTGTAATTCATACTGCAATCGTTAAGACAATTTTTATTTTTATTTTACATTACAAAAATTATACACACATAATTATCGTATAAATTTATTTTAATAATTATGAAAATCTGAATAGTATAATTTTACGATATTTGAACGTAATTAGTATTATTAAAAAAAAAAACATTTACGTTATATGCATCGATCTACTATACGATTTAAAAAAAAAACATCCCCGTAGAAACTTACGCATATTTTATGGGTTCACTTTCCCACCATTTTAATGGTTTTTCGTGTGGATCCAAGCTTAAAATAAACATAGATTTTTCTTCCTCGCTTAATTCAACAGATTTTTTTCTTTTATCATTTGTTACAATAATTTTAACCTTTGAACGATTTCGTGCATGATTTACTTTCGACGATACTTTTTCGTTTTCTTCTTTTTCTTTTTCTTCTTCTTTAGATTTTCTATGTTCGTACATTCTTTTTTGTTTTAAATAAAATCTAAGATACAGATACGAATGTTGCTATAATTAAAATAATTATTGCATTAACAAAACTATAAAATTTTTAAAAATATATTATAACAAAATTCAAAGGAAAATCTAAAAATTTATTTCAAATTCTTTTCATTTGCCACATTTAATTATTTCGAAAGAATAAACCAATCAAATGTCCATAATTCATATATCAATTTCTCATTGGTTGAAATATAAAAGATGTATGCGCAAATCCTACTGCGCAACATTGATTAATATCGATTTTAATATCGAACACGTGTATGCGATACATATCCAATGTATACGTAAAACACATGTTTATTAAGCCGGTGGTGGGTGATGTATTTTAATTATACAAAATAATATCAAAAGTGTGATAAGAATTGATGTTAATTGTGTAGTGTTAGCATAAGGAATATGTATTTCAATCATATTATTCTACGACATTCAGCAAAGAGTTAGTTGACATAACTGAATGTTATATTTTTAAATTATTATATTTAAATGCAAATAATTTCATAAATTTCAAACTATAGGTTATGTCTGTACAAGGTTTCCAAATCAAATCAAAAACCAATATTAAATAAGTTGTATCGTCTCTGTGGTATAACCAAAAATTCCTTTATATTAATTGATTGCACATTTCAAATCTTAATAGATTATTTTTCTAGAAATAAATAAAATACATTCAAGATTTTTACATACAACTTTAATGAACATGGCGAATAAACCTAAAGTTTTGGTAACACGACCTGACATTCCTGGTAAAGGATTAAATCTTCTCCAAGAACAGTGAGTAATTATTTTCGATTTATTTATACTTTTATTTTATTTTATTTTTTTTTAATTTGTATATAAAGTACATTATGTTTACGACAATATATTTTTATTGTTAAGATGTGACATTGTTATGTGGAACAAACAAACTCCTATACCTCGTTCAGAATTATTGTCAAAGGTACTAGGAGTATCTGCCATATTTTGTACGTTAACTGATAAAATAGATGAAGAAGTATTGAATACAGCAGGGGAACAATTGAAAGTAGTCGCTACAATGTCGGTTGGCACAGATCATTTGGATTTAAAAGCATTAAAAAATAGGAATATTAAAGTTGGATATACGCCAAACATATTAACCAATGCTACAGCAGAATTAATAGTAGGATTGCTTCTAACAACATCAAGAAGATTATTGGAAGCAAATAAAGCGGTTTATAGGTAGCATACCTCAACAAAAGAACTCGTTAATATATTAAAAAAGGTTTATACAATAAGAAAATTTTTATAGTGGTGAATGGAAAGCTTGGGCACCGACATGGATGTGTGGTACAGGATTAGCCAATTCCACTGTTGGTATCGTCGGACTTGGTCGTATCGGATGTAAAGTAGCTGAATATTTAAAACCTTTTGATGTATCTAGAATTTTGTATACTAGTAGAACCGTCAAACAAGAAGCTTCTAAATTTAACGGAGAAAAAGTCGAATTAGACAAATTATTGGCAGAAAGCGACTTCGTTATAGTAACAGTAGCTTTAACGTCAGACACCAAAGAACTATTTAATACCAAAACATTTGAAAAAATGAAGAGATCTGCTATATTTATCAATGCCAGTCGTGGAGAAGTCGTTAATCAAAAATCGTTAATAGATGCTTTAAAAAATGGTATGATTAAAGCTGCTGGTTTGGACGTCACAACACCCGAGCCAATTCCATTGGATAACGAACTTCTAAAATTAGATAACTGTGGTACGCACTGTTTACTTGTATGTCAAACTGGTCTCGTGTAGATATTTTAAATATTATTCTTTATGTTCTGCAGTGATTTTTCCTCACATTGGAAGTGCTACTATTGAAACAAGAGAAAAGATGGCTGAAATAACAGCTGAAAATATTTTAGCCGTATTGAAAGGTACACCCGATGAAATGCCAACACCTCTTAATCTATAAATTGATTCGTACAAATATAATATATTATTTATTTTAAAAAAGAATTAATAGTTCCTTCTATGGGATAGGAATGTCGTGTATAAACATTAAATATTCCATTTATTATATTATATGATAAATATTATCTGGGTTATAATAAATATTTTTTTAATCTTTTAAACACTATGAAATTAACAAATTGTAACGATATTGTTGAAAATAAATATTATTTATACTAGCAATTGAAATAAAATTGATTGCTTAATAATTTGTTGGTAAGGTAGATCTCTTTTCTTACCAATCGAAATAATTATTTTTCATGATTCTCACAATTTTCATATAACAAATACAAACATCATTTCTTTAGACTTTACACTCCTAATCTTCCTTGAAAAATTAACGATCATGTATGAATAGCGTGAAAAGAAGAAGAAATCATTGAAGTGGTTTGTAAATACTTACGTCAGCGTCAAGTTGTCAGCAATGCGTTTTGATCAATGGCGAACAATACTCAGCAAGTACACCTGAACGAAAACAATGGGGTTTTGTTTTTATATTAAATTTTATATTTATCATTTGTTACGTTAAGTAAAAAATAACAGCATATAGTATTTAAAATCAATTTATTAAATATTCTTGCTATTTTGTTTATAAATAAATTTTGTATTTTTAAAACAGTTTCTTATAAAGGCAAAAATGTGTAATCCCCCTATTAAAACAATATGGCGGTGTAATTTTCTGTAACGTAGATGACCTAATTTTAAAATCATATATAATTTATATCTTTTTGTATGTATTTTTGTTGATATTTTAATATATATTTACAAAGGTTTATTTTATTTTATGTATTTAATTATTGTTATTTCATATAAATATTTTATTTTTCTTTCTTGTTACATAATTTGTTTATATGCACGATACAACAAAAACAAGTTTTAAAGGATTGAAGAAAAATAGTTTTTTCATTAATTTGTAAAGTAATTTATTTATAATAATTATTCTACGTGCAATTATCTGTCAAGTGTTTCTTAAAGTTATTTTGTATTTTCTATTACAAAGATAGGTTTTTTTTATTTTATCAGGAATATTGCGCAGCTGCCTTTACTATTGATATGAAGAAAAATAGTATTATTTATGTTAAGTCGACCATACGAACATATATACAGGGTGAGCTAAAAATTACTTTCTCCAGAGATTCATTTATTTAATTCTAAGTAAACCACAAGATATTTGGATCAGTTACAGTAATTGATAGAACAGTCTTCTGCGAAGTTTTGATATCAATTCTTTCATATATTAATCAAGAATTAAACTAACAAAATAATTGAGTATATTTATTGAATATAAATGGAGATCAAAATTAGAACAATTTATGGTAACACAATGAAAATTAAATTAAAAATATAAAAATAAATTATTAAAAAATTTTCTTTGTTGTAAGATAAAACGAGACTTTTTATCTCACCCTGTATATAAAGTATAAACATGTATGAAAGCAATATAATGTACTTGTTTACGATCAGAAAGAGAATCATTGAAATTTCTTTTTTCAATGTATTGTTTTTCTTTTCACGACCACGCACGCACACACACACACACACACACACACACATATATTATGTATGAACCGTAAGATAAAAATCGGTGTAAACATGTTTAACGGAACAAAGAGTGTGTTGACTTTGATGGTTAATTTAATTTGACCATCACATTCTTCACTTGGACTATCTTGAATAACACATTCGTTTGTTTTCATCATTTCATTTATTAGAAATACTTACACACGTTGGTAGGACTTTAGCGTAAACATCTAACGAAACTTCGTCATTCTTATCGTAAATATATAATATGTACATATACATATATAATATATAATAATATTACATAATATAATATCAACAATAATTGATATTAATAATAAATAATAATAATAATATTAATTATAATTTATATTATATATATTATACATATATATTTTAAATTTTGTATATATATATTTATATATGTATGAATTTAATTGAGTTGGGGGTAATAAAAATAAAGAAGAAATAAAATGAGAATTACTATCAATGAAGTTCGTCATTATCGTTGGGAAAATGCTATTTCATACGTTCATTGATCCCACGAACGTAAAAAAGTATTTGTTTTAAAAATTTAAATTTCATATTATTATTATTAATTGTAAAAGAAAGTATTTTTGCGAATTAGTTTTAAGAAACTAAAAACAATGAGTAAACATTGTGTATGTATTTTTAATACACGTAAATCATTAATCAATTTACAAAAGGAAGATAAATATCTTTTCTAAGATCTTTCGAAAATAAGTGTTTATCTACAATTTATACTTATACTTATTTACAAGCACATTTTGATTGCTTAATTCTTAGAAGGTATACACAAGCTTGTATTACGAATTAATCAACAAGGTATCGTCAACATCTTATATGTTAGATTGTCAAGTATGATGCATACATACATACATATACATATACATATATATATGTGAATAATATAAGCGCGTGAAAACACGTGGCAAAATAAGAGAAATCTCGTAAATTGTTTTCATCTAATTTGAATGGTCATAGTTGCGTTAGTAGTTATTTAAAAATTTCTTTTTCCTCTCATCTCCGGTTTATCGTCGTGTTTTATTTTTTTTCTCACTAGCAAACAAAATTAGGAGAAGGAAAAAAAAAATAAAAAACAAAATATAAAAAAAATTTAAATAGAATTATACACGTGGGTATTTAATCGCGTGATGTAGGGCATCGATCTCATCGACCAATCAGAGCATTCCTTTTATCGTACGGAGGCTCGACTTCTGGTTCGAGGCTTATAGACCAATCAGGAGGCTTTATTTTTACGAAATTTATCACGTGTTTTCTTCTTTTCTTCATAAGTATGGTGGGTTATAAACATGTGTGTGTGTTGTTTTCTTACGTTCACACATATATTTGTATATATTATATACATATATACATGAGTATATGTTTATGTAGGTAATGTGAACACGTATATAATACAGTGAGCGGTCTTGCCGTGACGTTTAAACTTTCAGAATTCTAACATAAAGCGTATCACTGTGTATAATCGCGGGTAAAGGCATCAGTTAGATTTCAACCGTCAAAGTTGACGGATGTGTATTTAAACTCACGTTATCTCGATTTATTTTTCTTAGTGTTTATTATATTATAAATCGTATAGTATTATAAAATCCTTGTTTTTTCTTTTTATTATTATTATTATATTGTTACACTGACATATAAAAGTGTACGTGTGTGTGTGTTAAACACACGTTAAATTATGTTTCAGTGTTTTTTTACGATAAATATTATTAATTATTTTTAGTTTATTTAAAAAATAGTGTGTGTTCGCGTGCGATAAAAGAAAACAAAAAGACAGATTTATTTTTTTTTTCTCGTTGCACACCTGTCAAGACACCTTTTGATTAATATTAGAATATTATTATTTTGTTCTAACAAAGTTTTCAGTGAAAGAAGAAAATTATTCTACTTTCAAGATATTAAATCAACAGGCAGAACAACACTGTGTATTCTTGACTCATCATACGATGTAAGTCCATCTTATATTTATCTTTTTATCTATCTTTCTATCTTTTATTTTTTTCTTTCTTTTTCTCGTACGCACGCGCGTTCCTCGTATTCGTGTATTGTTCATTGTGAATGAATGATTGAATGAATGATTTTAATGAATGGAATTTACGTCCAGAAATATAAGATGCAATATAGATCGTAAAATTTGTATTTACACGCGTTACGAATAAAGAAAATATATATCAAATAATTTAGAAGTAATTGGATAAAAATATTTAATCATAATTCATTTGTTGTTAATATAATTAATAAATATTATAAATTATTATTTTAATATTTATATTATAACGGTGTGATTTCTTAGCTTTTTTTATAATTATTTTTAAATAATAGATTTACGAATAAGTTTGTTGTAATTTAAAAATTAATTTAAAAAATTAATAATTTATTTTTTGAAATTAAAAAATAGTATAAATATGTAAAAATAAATTTCAATTTATTTTTTTTTTTCATGTTCACATTCATAATAAATATTAGCTTGTAAGACGATCCATTAGTTAAGATTAAAGACATTTATTTTTGACGCGGTAATGTTATTTTATTTGTAGAACTTATCATTATTAGTGACGAATAGAAAATGACGTAACTTCTTACATTAGAAAGGTTTGAATTTTTAATACTTATCATCTTTTTTTTATTGTTTGTCTTTTATTTTTTTTTTTTATAAGAACGATCTTATCGATAAATGTTAGATTACATAGGAACTATGAATTGCAGTTTTGGATATATAATATATAATATTATAATAGTAAGTAAAAAATGCATACACACACACACACACACCAGTAATAGTCCAGTCAAATTAGCATTTTGACAAAATGTTGCTCCTACCTGACAATAAAAAATTTATAAAAATCATTTTAACAAATTTTAAATCTATCATTAGAAATAGATAATAGTTGTTCAAAAGTAGGTCACTGTTAAGAAAAATAGGTCAGCGATACAAAAGTAGGTCAACGATACAAAAGTAGGTCAGCTGTAGAAAAACAATAATAATCTTATACGTACTGAATGTATTGAGAGAAAGATAGGTGAAGGTGTACGTCCGAGTCAAACGAGTTCAACCTCGGTACTGTTTATATCCTCGGTGAATTCTAAGAAATTCGTTATATATGAAATTAATAGAAAAACATTTCTTAACTACCGGCTTAGTGGAGCGTTCAATGTTTTGTTTACGTTCGGTACTCTCCGTCACTCTTCGGCCGATTCCGACAACCAAATGTTGCCATTATATTTTTAAAATAATAATTTAATTCGAGCTTCGAAAAAGAAAAAGAAAACTATTTTTTTTTACAATAAAAATTAGTTTAATTAAATGATGTTATCATTTAACGTAAAATATTTCCAGATAATAGATATTTGTATACACAAAATAGAAATGATTCAAGATCCCTGATTATAAATAAATCCGCATATAAGCGTGGGCATTGCAATACGCGTTTTATCATTTCCACTTTTGAACTGTTATATGAGTAAGATTATGTAATTACCTTAAGCATGACGTTGCAAACATTTACGCGGTTTGCGTAGAATAGTATTTTTATTTTTCTCTCTTCTTTACATGTTTCCATTTTTGATCAAATAATTTTAAATTAAGAAAAATCAATTCAACATTTTAAACACAATTTTATTTTTTTTTTTTCTAAGAATTGTGAAGAGTTGATAAATAATATCAGATGTGCATTAACAGTTGGTTGATAAATTTTTATATTTATTCATGCCAAAACAAACATGTTTCTAATATGTTAAAATTGATGAACACTGTTTAAGCATATATATACATATATATATATATGTATTAACACTAAACTCTGTTGTTGGCCAAAGATTATCTCAACCGCCAAAACTAACTATCAAAAATAGTCTAAAGTTTGTGATCCTTCGTTCAGTGCCAAGTCCACGGTCAAAGAATTGACTTGGAAATTTCTTCAGACGATTTCTATCGAGCTCATGAATAATTCTTCGGTTTTCGGTAAACGTCTAACTAATAAGGAAACGTCTTCTTTTTTTTTCTTAATTAATATTTTCTTTTTTATTGCTTTTAAGTTTTATTTCAAGAGAGAGGGTCATTCATCTCGATCATCTGCGAGGATAAATATTTAATAATTAATAATACCTAATCTTGTAAGTAAATAATTATAATTTCTGATCATTTTTACTTGAATCATCCAATTATATTTCAACATTTATATTAATTTATTTGTGTGTGTGTGTGTGTGTGTAAGTTGAAAATTTGTAATTTTGAAGTTGGTAGGTCGATAAACGATTAGATTATTTATTTTCTTTCTATGATATATGTGTATGTATAAACGAATGTAGATGTGTTGTTCTTACACATACAAGTTCATGTTAGTCAATTTGATTGTATGTGTGTCCAATGTTAAATACGAAAGTATTGACGTAATTGGAGATCGATATTATTACACAGTGCGCGCGCGCACACACTCACACTCCTAAACAGACATATCTATGTATGTATAAAAATAAAATAAATATAATAATAACTCTTTAAATCACGTAAAAGGGAGAGTGTAATAAAGGGACATATATTAGGTTGTCAAGTATGAAATGGAGCAAATTTCAATTTAATTATGTGCATTTTTTGCTCCATTTCATATAAGACAACCTAATATATATATTTAATTAATTCATAGCGTTTTTGAGTAAAAACAGAATATTGTAATACTCATGCCATCTTTCATAAAACTCTACGGATTAATTCCAATATTATTAGAAACAACATATTTAAAAATCGCACACAACAAAATCTAATATAAAAATGATACGTAACTTAAATTGAACTTTGATATTGATTAAGGAAAGATTAGATTAATGTCATCAATAATAATTAAATAAAATTATATTTTTATTCTCCTTCTTCTTCTTTTCTCTATTTTTTTGTTTTATCATTCACGCCGTTAGATTTGATTTTGATTTTTATTCTTTCTTATTTTTCTATTAAATTTAACTTTCTTATCAGTTATTTTGTTCTCTTTAGAATTTTCTCAAGGTTTTTAAAAATACGTCAATTGGAAATTGTATCAACGTTCCGTATACGGTACTACACATTTTTATTCTTTAAATAAATATTTAAAAAAAAAAGAAATTAATTTTTTAGTTAAAAAATAGAATATTTTTGCATTGATTAAACTTTGAGTTTCGTTTAGATTTAAAAGTTAACAGAGGTACCTTTAATTTCATACAATAGATGAAATAAAAAGCTCTGAGTGTTTTTATCGTCGAATTAAAGATAAAAAACGTTCATAATTTTTTAACTCATCCAATATATATATTTATTTTTTGTCATTTATGAAACTTCCAAGGTCATTTGTAATAGACAATAGGCTACCTTCCAAGAATATTTGCCAATTGTTGAGAAAAACAATTTCCCACGAGTGATTCATGTTTCTATGCTGCATCATACGTGCGAATATGTGCAGTAAACAAACACAATGATAACGATTATATACGATCGTATTAATTAATCATACTAATTCATCGATGTACGACAATCGGAGAATATTATCAATTATAATCAATTATTTTTTAACTGATGTTTAAAAAAACTTTTTCATCGAATACTACAACTGTGTTTATCTCATTTGCAAAGATATTTGTTTTTAGATTAAATTCTGCTTTATCATATTTTTCCCAAATTAAATATTTTAATAACTTCATTAAAAATTGTAATATATCTCGGGTAAAAATATATATGTGTGTGTGTGTGTGTGTGTGTGTGTATACGGTGTAGGAAAATTTCTTAAATTCATTCTCGAAGGTATCTATAAAAGAAATGATTTTCTAAAACCCAAGTAAAATATCTTGAATATCGTCCAAAATACTGTCAGTCCTAGCTTTGGTCCTTGCTACAGTTTCTTTATCGTTTGTTTTAGTTACGCAAGATTAGGGTATATATATATTTTGTCTAAAGTCTTTAGTGTTGTAGTAGTTCTCTTGAAAGTTCGTTGTAGTATAGAAAGATTCAAACGAAGAAGAAGGAGAATTAGAAGAATATGGCCAATAGCCAAATTAATCTTACTAAACACCTCCTAGTTCTTTATCTTCCTAGGGATGTTTTTAAAAACATGTTTCTCAATGGGCTTAGAATCGTATTTTGAAATATCTATTTATATATATATATATATTATATTTTTATATATGTTAATAATATGTTTAATATATGTTATAAATTATTACAATACATTAACATTGTAGATAAATATAATCATCATATCACCATATATATATTTTAATATTTATAAATTTGCTTTTATTCATATTCAAATAATGAAGTAACACTCTCCCGTAAATACACTTTATTTGGCATAAATTTCGACGTATTGAAATAATTGCAACTTGTTGTTATTAACAATTGAAAAATAAGATGTGTCATAAAACTAACATCTAATTACAGATGATTTACATCTTTCATAAAACGCTACGAATTAATTCTAACATCTAATATAAAATAGAAGAAGGGAGGTGGGGAAGTTTTTTATAAATTATGTAAATGGTATATTCAATTGTACAGTTATGAATGAATAATGATCATTGAATTTTATCCTAACTATACCGGAAATGCAATTTTCCTAAATACCACCTCACCTGAATAAATAATTATAGTCGAGTGAGAGAAACCGTGCAATCGTCTAAAGTTAATTTTTTTTTCAATAAACCCAACACAGAACACACCACATATTATGTTAGCCAAGGTTCACCGCGTTATTCGTCCATTCGGCCATTTCATTTTCTACGTTCTCTTTTACGCAATCTCTCTTTCTCTCTGTGCTTAAGAAAGCGATCGACCTTTTTCTTTCTCTTTACCCCTATTATCCACGACTTTTAAACCTTAAGATTAAAGTGAAAAAACCATAATAATCGATTGTAACAACTATAACTAATTAATATTATTATGTTTATATTTGAACACATTGTATTTAAAATTTGCTTATATTTCATCTATGTATTTTTTTTATCTATACTCGTATATATTGCATATATGTATACTATCCACTTATATACGTTTCGTGCGTATAATGTGTGTAATTTCTTTGAGACTATGGAACAAAGTACAATGTTCAAGATAATAATTGTTTCGTGAAACATGACAATTCCCCCACTTACGTGTAAGGTTCATCGATCAGTTTTTATTTTCTTGTTTTTCACCAAATCAATCGATTAGAATACGTATTTCCTTGTTGCTGCTTCATGCGTCAAATATTTATACACGTGTCTATATATATGTATATTAGCTTACCCCATAAGTTTCTTCATTATTTTTCAGTATAAAATATTTATTTTATTTTACTTAACAATATACGATTTTATTCCTATTACCTTGTTCATAATATTATGGTATTTAATATTAGTAAAATAATATAAAATATTAAAAATATTAAGTATAAAAAGTTAATTAAGAAAAAGGAAGAAACTTATGGGACGACTTAATATATGCGAGCGTATGGTTTTCATAGTTAAGATAATCATTTAAATGTTATTTCGTATTAAAACCACGCACGTGGAAAATAAATCAGGCGTATTATTCTCGAATTAAATCAAATTTTTTTCGGAACATTGATTAGATTTGTTTATCGCGAACGAAGAAATTCTTCTTTTTTTTTTTTTAAATTTAACTATCATCAAACTCTTCGATATATCTTTCTCCAAATTTGTGATAATTAAAAATATTGTTTTATCGTTAACGTGACTTGTCTCTAACAATAAGACTTTGTTTTCTTTTTTTATTTTAATTGAAACAGAAGATATATCCAATAATTATCGAAATTTCAATGTAACGTCGTGACACGTGAAAAGAAAAAGCTACGTGATTTTTCTTTTTTTTTTTTTTTGAAATTTAAAAATAACATTTCGTGTGTTATAGCAACGAGAATGACTCTGTACGAGAAAAGATCGATCGTATAATAAGAACCCCGCCTTATATAACTATAAATGTCATTTACTCCTTTCACGTAACACCACTATGGCTTCTTAAGAGCTATGATCCGTGATGCTCCTCCACTGGTGGGCTTTCTTGAATGGTTGTTCTGATGATAGACACGTGCAACATGACGTGTTAATAAATGAGATTTTCCACGACATCGACTTGACATTGCATCATTAATTCTCTTTGCAAATGTTATAATATAAAATAAATATAATATAAATATCTAAAAGTATATATAAAATATTATATTAAAATATTAGATAGAAAGTATAGATAAAAAAATGTTTAAAGTATATATATAAAATTAATTTTTGTCTACGAAATATCACGTTAATAATAATAAAAAAAGAAAAAAACTAATTATCATATATATATATATTATGTAATCTCTATGTATCAGTTCTTAGCTTATTTCGAAATCAATAAAATAAAGAAATAACACACATTCTATATATATAAAGTGTAATTAAAGTTAAGAAAGAAATAAGAATCGTTTATTATCTCGTAATTGCGTATCTGCGTTTAGTTTAAACGTAACTCTTTCTTTGTTCCAGGTATGGGAATAAATTTGAAATACCCGCTTTAGGATAGCGTGGTGTCACGTGACTGTGCGGCTTATTGACCAAGCCGTACGCTAACGCGAATGGTCAATTTCGGATCACGTGACTCTCGATAACGTCAAGTCGGGTAACCGTCTGCTTCTCGATCGAGCGGATATCTCAACGGACCTTCGAAGGACAAAGAATTCGTGAAATACATCAGTGTTAAACGTTTATCTCTCTTCCATCTTATTATAAATCCTTGATATTAAATCTCCCTTGTCAATTCTGAGTGATTCGTTTTATTATACGAGAAAAGAAAAAAAAAAACAAGAAAGAAGAAGAAAAATACCATCATCGAAGATAAATAATAGAATTTGTTTTGAAAATAAACGAAACAAACAACAACAAAAAAAAGAGAAGAAAAAATTAAACAAAATAAAAATCAGCTGTGCGTGAATAATATTTTCGCGCGATTTTTTGATCATATTTTTTTGACAGTTCGGTCACCCAAGTAATTTGACAGTTTCTTACAAAGAGAGAGAGAGAGAGTTTTAAATGTTTCTTATTACAAATTCGAATATTTAATTGGACGATAATTCATTTCTATCCAGTTTTGTTATTTAAAAAAAAATAAAAATAAAAAAAATAACGTGTCATCTCAAAATTAAAAATTTAATTAAACAATGACGATAATGTGGATGATTAAACATGGTTGAAATAAAATAATTGGATATTATTGATAAATTACTTACTTAAAAAGAGAGAGAG
Source organism: Mischocyttarus mexicanus (assembly GCA_023678845.1). Lineage (NCBI taxonomy): Eukaryota > Metazoa > Arthropoda > Insecta > Hymenoptera > Vespidae > Mischocyttarus > Mischocyttarus mexicanus. The sequence continues at coordinate 2,890,076 of JACGTP010000003.1, read as the reverse complement.
AGTATTAAGATTCGTTGAGAAAGGTTAGAAGATAAATTATTTTTCTCCCTTTTCTTATTCTTTGTCTTCATCAACGTCAACGTTAACGTCAACGTCAACGTCACGTCAACGTTCAACAACGTCAATATAACTTCGTATTATTTATTGGAATTTTATCGTCGTATCTCTCTGACGTCGAATTTCTTTAGTTTGGTTATTACTGACGATATCTGGACTTGATATTATGATGTACAAGATGAACTACATCGGGAAATTTATTAGTAATTTTCGCGACTTTTACAATGAAATCAATGCGGCAACGTTGACTGGTGCAATTGATGTTGTTGTCGTCGAACAAGCTGATGGTTCTTTCACTTGTTCTCCCTTCCATGTTCGTTTTGGTAAACTCGGTGTACTACGTTCCAGAGAGAAAGTGGTTAGTTATTATTATTAATATTAAATATTTATTATTACACTTTATCATTTTGTTTATACATTATTACATTTATCCACACCATGTACTTTTATTATATATATATATTAATTATTATTTAATCATTTAATATTTTTCATTTAGGTTGATATTGAAATCAGTGGAGAACCAAGACAAATTCATATGAAATTGGGTGACTCCGGTGAAGCTTTTTTCGTCGAAGAAGTTAGTTCCAATGGTTCACCGACTGATACAGAAATTCCACCTCATCTGGCTTGTTCCCCGATACCAGATGACAATTGTTTTCCATCTACTAGATTTAATCCTTTATCCGATCTTCCTCAAGAACAGAGGGACAAGATACTCATAGATTCGGTTCTGTCGATAGAAAGAGAAAAATGGGAACAAATGTCTGCATTGCCGCCAGAAGAAAGAGAAAAGTTTTTGATAGAACAGTTTGCCGATCTTCCTGCAGAACATCGCGACAAATGGCTTCAAATAGCATCATTGACGCTAGAGGAAAGAGACGAAATGTTCAAACAAAGCTTTGGTACCATTTCTACATTGCAAAAACAACAAATGATACGCGAACAATATTCCGCATTGAAGTTGGAAGAAAAAGAAAGATTATTTAAGGAAAACTTTCCCGAACTTCCTGCCGAACAGAGGCACAAGTTTGAGAAGGCGTTGTTGAGTGACTGGGAACAGAAGGATAATGAAAAATGGGGTAATAAATCTAATAATGCGTTGAAGACCAACGAAGAAGAAATATTTGACATGGAAGGTATCAACGATGATGACGAATCGCAGCCAATAGCATCGATACCTAAATCTTTCGTAGCTATTACATCCGAGGACAAAATACGTAAGATCAGCGTTGTTAAGAATGATTTTATACCTATATCTAACGAGATTCAGGATAATGATAAAGGAAAATCAAATTATGAATCTAATCAATGCGTTATCAAGCAGAGAATTCGTAAAATTGGTGTTGTCAGTAATGATTTTATTCCAATAATGGATGATTCACAAAGGAGCAGTAAAGAAAAGTCTAGCGATGAATCTAATTCGTCTTCTAATAAAAAATTGTCGAGGGACGAGACTGGGGAAGAGTCTAAGATTAATAATTCAACTAAGAGAAAAAGGAAGAGGAAGAGTATCATGAGGAAGAAGGGATCCCAGAGAAAAACTAGTAATGGTAGCAGCAGCCAAACTGAAATGAGCGAAACTGACATCAATGCTACGGAAGAATCACCTCACAGTGAACCTGTAAGCAATTACAAATTATTTCAAATGCAAATTAACATTTTGTTCTATTTATTTCTTATATTTTATATTTTTTATCAAGATTTTGAAGGGACCAAGTCCAGTAATAGAAATCGACTCGAAGAAAGACTCCTCCCCGGATATTTTAACTTCGACAGAAGAAATTTTGGAAAAACGTCCAGAAACTGATTTTCATTTCTTCAGCGATACGGAAATTACTAAGTAAGTTAATTATTTATAATAATATGAAATAAATTTCGATATGGTAGAGAGGAACATTATTAATATAATCTAAAACGTTATTAAAAGGAACCAAGATTCTAGGCCATGTTCACCTATACAATCAGATACAGAATTTGAAATGCGGAAAATTACGCAAGAGGGTTGTGGACAAGAAGACGATAAGGGTCTACAACAGAGTTGGAAATGGGGAGAATTGCCTAACTTGCCACCTGAATCTAATCATCCGTCTCATAGGAATTCAGTTAATTCTTCGGTTGCAATTCCTCAATCTAATGACAGTAAGTATATCGAATTCGTTTTAAAGTTATTAAAGTAAGAATTAAATCTCATATCTTTTTATTTTTGTTTTAATATAAACTTCTTTCATATCAAATCGAATGTATAATTGTCATTGAAAATATTCATGCTATTTAAACCTCATTCATTTACATATTTACAAACTAACGTATAAAATAATCCCCATATCATATAACACACCTCATTTATTATTTCTATAAATCTTAATAACTATATGTTATAATTCATGTTAATATTTAAAAGCTTTGAGTGTTAACAATTTGCTTAATGCTATTTCAATGGTAGCAGAGGCACATCGATCAATGCTAAGTGGCATGTTCTCATTTATGAAGAAGACCTCTCGTGTGAGGCATAATCCAGAATCTGAAGGAATTTATCTTAGCGATTTAAATGCCGATGAGCTGGATCCCGAAGTAGCAGCTCTTTATTTCCCTTCTTCTCATCGTGAAGCGACTGCGGTAAAAGGTACACACAATATATGCTTTGGTTGTGTGTAAATGTTTTAAACAAATTAATATATTAATACTTAATTACTTTAATACAAACTACTGCATACAACAACACTTTTTGATCCAAGTATTATATTTTTATTACATAATATTTATTGAATTTCTATTAAAACTATAAATTTTCTTTTATATGCATATATATATATATATATATAAATGTATACGTAACATATATTTAATACAAATAACAATAATAATTTTGTGTATATAATATGTTAAATAATTATTATTATGGTTTACGAGATTGAATATATAATTGGTTCACATTATTTCAGATGCAAAAGTAGTTGATGAAGAAGATACAGAATCTGGTAATGGACCAAGTATTCCGCAAAGTCCTAACAGTTTTGAAGGAGCTATTGGTGGTCCAAAATCGTTAGATAGTGATTTCGAAGAACCCAAAAATTCTGTCTTCGATAGTAATTTTGAAATTAGTCTTTCCTTGTGTGGCGGTTTGGATAGCGAAAGTGGCCCGTCTAAAGAAGCTTTCCATCAAAATTTACTTCATTACGAAGATATTTGTTCTGATCCAAAATTATACGATAATCCTAATTTGGTGGTTAAAATCAATAACAAGTATTATAATTGGGCTACTGCTTGTCCAATTGTCATGACGTATGCCGTCTTTCAAAGACATTTACCACAAAATGCTATTGAAAATTTGTATGCCCAATGTATGCCGTTACTTATGCATGGAGATAAAAAACAATCGAGTACTGGAAAGGCTGAAGGTCGTAGTGGTTACAGTTCATGGTTCTCATGGGGTAGATCTACCACTCAACCTAAGAAATCTCAGGAAATAAGTACAGGTAATAAAAATATCAATTAAATATGTAGATATATATTAAAATATAAAGTGTATATATATATATCACACACAATATGTTTTATTTTTTATTTTAGTTGATGGACCACCCCTAATTGGAGGTGAACCTTCTGAGCAAGCAATCGAGTGTAAGGAAACGATTGCAATAGGAGAAATATTATCTACAGAAAAGTATGCAATAAATAACAATATTCTTTTTTCTTTTTTTTAATATAAAATTGAATTTAATAATTGAATTTATTTATTTAGTAACAACCTTGATCTCAAGACCGATGATCAAATATCAACGATTATTCCTGTAAACATGGAAACGCATGAATTAAGTAATACACCTACTGATAGTTTAATCATAAAGACTGAGAAATCATGCGAAAGAGAAGGCGAAGGATACAGCGGCAGCGAGGATTCAGATAGTAATCAAAACGATATGCAAGGTGTTAAAATACCAATTGAAAGAAGACCTTATTACGAGTCCACCGAGAAGTATAGAAAAACTTTAAGATTGTCGTCTGAACAAATAGTATGTTTTTTTCTTTTTTATGCGCTCATGTGTTTTTATTTCTTATTATAATTCGTTTAGAAATAAATATGTAACATCATTATTGTTTTACTTGTAGGCAAGTTTGAATTTAAAAGAGGGCCCTAATGAGGTAGTGTTTAGTGTTACAACAGCTTATCAAGGTACTACTCGTTGTAAATGTCATATCTATAGATGGAGATGGGACGATAAAATTGTAATATCAGACATCGATGGTACTATTACCAAATCTGACGTTCTTGGTCATATTTTGCCGATAGTCGGAAAGGATTGGGCTCAATCTGGTGTCGCTCAATTATTTACCAAGATTAAGAACAATGGTTATAAGTTATTATATCTTTCTGCTAGAGCAATAGGTCAAGCTAAAGTAACTAGAGAATATCTGAAGAGTATAAGGCAGGGAGATTTGTCACTTCCTGAAGGTCCTTTACTCTTAAATCCTACCAGTTTAATTTCTGCATTCCATCGAGAAGTTATCGAAAAGAAACCGGAAGAATTTAAAATATCTTGTCTCAGTGATATTCAAGCGCTATTTCCAGAAGGCTCTAAACCATTCTATGCTGGCTATGGCAACCGTATTAATGTAAGAACTGACACATATATATTAAAAACATAAGTAATGCTTTATATTATCTTGTTTGTACTCAATTTTATTTACTAATCATATTTGAATATTATTTTTATTTATATAGGATGTTTGGGCGTATAGAGCTGTAGGCATTCCTATTATGAGAATTTTTACCATAAACCATAGAGGAGAACTGAAACATGAGTTGACGCAAACATTCCAATCCTCGTAAGTAATATATTTTACATTAATATTATTCTTACATATATACCTGGTTACAAAAAAATTATTTTTCCTAACTGTTACTAATGCAACATCTAATTTAATTCAATACCATTTATCTAACATTAGATGATGATTTATATTTCTTTTCTTTTTTTTTATCCTAATTGTATATAATTGTCTGCTTATTTAAAACTTTTTAAATAACACAAATCGTAGGATCAATGAATGATACATTTTAAATGGAATGATTTAATTAATAACTTTCGCAGCATTTTATTTCAGCTTTTCATTACAAATAGATATTCAGAATTTTACTGTTAACACGTTAAGCGTCAAACCTATTTTATTAAGCTTTCTATTTAAGGTACGATAAATTTGTCAGCTATCAGTGAACAACTATGACTTGGATGGAAAATTTAAAATCGGTTCATAGAGGGAGAACTCGTATGGTGTTTAACGTGTTAATTTCTGCCAATTTTCTAATTCATATTTATTTAATATTTATTAATTTTAGCTTGTTTCTTTTTCTTTTTTTTACAGCTTATTATTCGTGTAACATGATATATAAATATACGTGTAACTCAATTGTGATCGTATGTGTGGCTATGAAATTAACATAAAATTGCAATTATTTTTATCTGTTTGTATATAATACAGTAATGATTTGTTCTGTCATACTTAATTAGATAATGAAATATTACGAAGACAAGAATGACAAAACAATATAAAATAAAATAAAATAAATATACAAAATCTTGATAGGCTTTTGACAGGGCGGATATTTCTGTGATTACAGCTACGCGTGTCAGTGCGATATCGTCAATGAGTTGTTTCCACCACTGCCCACGTCAAACGTCCAATGATGATGACACAACCATTTAGATAGAAACGTAGAAATGTAGGATTATTAGAGAAAATAGTTAGCTTAATATTATCATTTATTTTTAAATGAGCACGATTTATTTTTATTTCAATCGTTGGAGTCTCGTTAAATTATTAATGGTAACATACATAAAAATATATATATTTATTATATAAGTGTATATAATATAAATATATATATATATGTACCATTAATGTTCAAGTCAAATCCCAGGGAATTAATTGCATGAGATTATGTTTCGTATAGAGAGTTTCTTTATTTTTATATATATATAAAGTATATATGTATATATATATATATATACTTTATATTTATTTATTTTATAAAAATATTTATATACGAACAGAAAGATCAGTATTTTAAATATGATGTATTAATTCTGCTATAATGTTTTTGTCTGATGCAGAAAAAGATATTGTTTCCTCTTGTATTTTTTTCTAATAGGAGTTTTGTTAATATTTCAATTGAAATAGCATACATCACATATTATTTATTTAGAAGTTATTGTATCATTGTATTTTAAGGTATTTTGGTTGTGCTACACTTGGTATCTTCTTATGATTTCTAGGGTAAGCACTTGTTGGTACACTGTAGCTTTTTTCCTTGTTATATAGCTTTTACAATTTTCATTATCGCAAACATTGTTCATATTTTCTATTCACGAGTTATCACACGTGTCTATCGCTGTTCATTCAATCAACGACACAAATTGTTGATTATTCTCAACAATAATTGTCTTCACGTGTACACATATTTTTCATATCGTTTAACAAAGTTTCATTTCTATGTTTTAATACCGTATATTGTTGGAGTGTTTTTCTTTTTGGTTTTAACTAATAAGATAAAAGATATTTTATTAATATAATCATTTTAATTATGCTTTTATTTTTGAGTTATCATTATTTTGTTTTAATAGCTTTTGATGAAGGAAGATCAGGAATATTGATAACAAATAAACAAAGCTTAGTTATAGGAAGTGTATCATCTTCATTGTTATAACACGTTCAAGAAGTTTTGTTATAATCACTGCATTTATCCATTACAGTTCTATTTTCACATTACAAAATGGAATTCATCCGAGCTGCTTTACTCTCTCTCTCTCTGATATATCATGGAATTTTAATTAAAAAATAAGCATAAGTGGATATATATTTGTTAAACATCTCAAATTTCTTTTTTCTTTTTCTCTTTCAGATATTCAAACATGAGCGTCATAGTAGATCATCTCTTCCCAGCTTGGCGAGAGGAAGCTGCGGATGAGTTCAGTAACTTTGCTTACTGGAGAGAACCGATTCCTGAATTACCTAAGCTCGAGGCCCATTTTATGCAAACTCAAACGGTTTAAATGAATAATCTTTTCTTACTGAGAGCAATAATATTTGACTCGTAAAGGAGGAAAAAAAAGATATCATAACGAGAAACTATCGTCACTTATTATAATTAGCTACTATTTGTACCCTATTATACTTAAACGTAGTGTTCTTGACTGGTGCAATTCAGTGATATTATACAAGAACAAGATCAATATTATTCTTAATGCTCTTATATGTCGTTTAAAGAATATTATCGTTTTTTTTTCTTCTTCTTCAATAATTAATATTTATTACTAAGAGAATCAATCGTTGTATATGTGATCTTATATTATGTTTAATTAATCATTAATATCTCGTGATTAAATTTGAGTTGATCGACATTCCAAAGCACAATAGTAAAAAATGAAAACATTATATATATATAAATATGTATCACAATCCATTGTTTTAATTTTTACTAATATTAAATTTGTCGCACCAGTCAGTGCAGAGTAACTTGCTTTTGTGCGTGCTTAAAATATGGATAAAAAGCATAATCTGCTAATATCGTAGTTGGTAATCCTATCTTGGAAATGATACAACTCGAATGACGGTCAATAATGTTCCAATTAATTGATTATTATTATCTAAAATAGCTTATTTGTGCTAGAAGTGAGTTAGCTTAGATTTTTGTAACAAAAACATTATGAAAAATGTAGCCTATATTATATAAATCATTTTCTTAACACAAAAATATCCATATTTAGCGCATTAAGAAAATAATTTGTGATCTGTGTAAAATATATATATATATATTTACACATATTTTATTCACAGTTAATTGTCTCTCAATTATTAAGTCAAAGAATTTATTTATTTTTCTACGAAGTATTTGTTTAGTTAACGTGCTGTGAAATTGCCATATCTATGACAAAACAATAATGTTAGATTTTTTATTATGTTGGTGTAATTTAATTGAATTTAAGACTCTTCTCTGATAGCAAGCTTATTAGTATAAATAAGCTAATATATTTATATATATTATATGAGTGTGTGTGTGTGTGTGTGTATATGTTTTATAGGACATTGTCACAAGATTAATTCCAATTTTTTTTGTTAAACTAATTCATTATTATTATTATTATTATTATTATTATTTATAATCATTATTATTATTTATAATCATTATTGTTATTTATAATCATTATTATTATTTATAATCATTTATTATTTATATACTTAAAGGCTTAATCAGATAACAGTTCTCATAATACGTTCTATGCCTTTGTCTTTCAAACATGTGGGAAAACATTTTTAAACAGAACTGTTGTTTGCTTCTATTTTTTTTTTTATTACAATTTTATTTTATTGTTATTTAAGGTACACAAGAGTACAATTTTATTTAACCAAAGAAGAACAAAAAAAAAATTAACATTGACAAGACGGCTATTTCTTATTTAAACGGAAAGGAAAAAAAAACATTCAATTTAGCAGGAATTAAAAAGCTTAAAAATCCGAATGATCTTCATAAAAAAAAAAAGATTATAATTTAATTTTTATTTTTAATTATTTAATAGAGTATATTATTATTATTGTTTAGCGTATATAATTATATGACAATACCATTTGTATTCGTAACTTAAATCTGTTAATTACTGTTAATTGTAAATACATACATATATATATAGAGCGAGAAAGAAAATTGATGTCACCGTGTTAACAAATACTTTCTATTGTAAAAGTTTATTTTCGTTTAAATTTTGAAATGATTTGCTATAGTATTTTATATATTTTATTTTAGGTTTAATAATAATAACGTATTATTTCAAAGTACAAATAAATTTACTTTAAATCATACGTTTATATATATATATATATATACACACACACGTAAACCCTAAGCGTTATTTATATTTATTTGTTGAAATGAAAAGAACGAGTTATGCAGACACGAAAATTCTTAAATAATTATTTTATCGCATAGAATCAATATGATACGCATAAAATAATTATTTTCCTATGAATTTAATCAAGATTTTGTGACGTTGAGAGCAGGAAGAAGGGAGAATTTATTAATCGTTCTTAGAATATATTAATTTTTGTCTTTATTATTGTGATAATAGTTTTTAAATAATATTTATGTTTAATTGGATTTTTACATCGTAGTTTATGTAAAATATCATTCAGAGGATATATAATAATACGTTTCTCACATATATTAGGACGGATCTCTTAGTGATCGATTTTAATATTTAATTTATATATTTAGCTATCAATTTCAAATATCCTATGTATATTTTCTGCAGTATTAATGAATTATTATTCTTATTGTAAGCTCTGATGATCCTAAGTGTACTGCTTTTATATATAAAATATATATAAAAAGAAAGAAAAAAAGAACAAAAAAAATACGTATATATAAAAACATATATGTATTTACATGTATCGTAGCCTCGAAAAATCGCTAATAATAAATGCTACAAAGAACACACCGTTACCGTTTATCTATTTTTATATATATATATTCACCGTTATTTATATTTATAATTTATAATTTATAATTTATTAATATATTTATTTTTATTTCATGTCAGTTGATGGTAAAAAAAATTATTTGGCAAAATTGTAAAACACTATTTTTTTTTTTTTTCTTTTTTAATCATTGATTGACGTTCTACTTGGCCATCGTGTTTTAGCCTACAATGTTACATTATGAATTAATGAGTTTTTTAATAGTATCTTTCTATACCGTGTAAACATATATATCGTACCTGTTGTTTTATCTTTCGTTTATGGCATTTAGGAAGAAGATCTTCGTTTTCTGACATATCCAAAGATTCAATTGATGTTGTACTTTTTCTAGTTTTAAATTTTTTTGTCAAATTTCCTCCTTTACGTTGAGAAATTATTTTATCTGACTCATTGTCCCAACACCAACGATACACAAGCTTAATATACATTAATTATATAATAAATTATAAAGTTCAATCGTATATATATATATATATATAATGTTACTCGATAATATCTTTCTTACCCATGTTATTATAAACATCCAAAATATAATAAACATTAAAGGTAGTGTCATTTTATATTCAGATATATAATTTTATTATTTTTTTTACTCTTTATGTTTTTTTTTTTTTCGATTGGAATTACATCATTGATAATTTAACAACAAACTGAAGTTGATAGATATTATTCTACGATCATTTGTTTTGAATATTGACGATTATACACATTTGAAATATATTTCAAACCTTTATTATATTTACAGAGAATCAGTAATTCGATATTGAAGACAAAACTTCATTAAATGGTGTATGCTACGAGCTTTAAAGATTTTGTACAAATTTTTAATCTGATAAGAATTTAAATACAATAAGTACTAAATATAATAAAATTATAAAAATACATTTTCCTATAAATGTAATATTTAACATTACGTAGTAACAATATCATTGTCTATTTCCATTTGTTCGACAACATTTTCTTTTGTATTGTCCGATAGAAGTTTTCTAAATCCTTTCTTGGTGGAATAAACGCCTAATGGTGTTAATTTAAATTTAGCTAGAGGTTTTCCTAATAATTTCTGTAAGATAAATATATACAAATTGTTAATACAATTCTACGATTTATATATTGAAGAATTAATATAACGTAAAATTAATTACCAAAATTCTAGCTTGTTCTGGCGACAAAGTTTCACCTTTTTTGCAGACAGTAAATTCTTTGATCAACGTTACAACACCTTTTTCTAATGCAGTTGGCATACCTAATTGTCTCAAATGTGGTTCTATACTATGCGGAAATTCGGTCAATGGACCTTCCGGTAATGTTATCGATTCTTTTGGTACAAAACCAGAACGTGCATAATCTATTTCTTCGTATTGCCTTATCGCTTTTAATGCCTATCAATGAAATTAAATAAAATCAATGAAATGCAATACGATTAAAACTGAACATTGCATTCAATTTATACAGTACATAAATACACGCATTTAATAATTGTATTAGTTGACATAAATTATAATAATTAAATTATGTATGCATGAGAATAATACCTCTTTGATTTTACGATTAGTAAACAACAATCCACATTGACCTATTAATGCATTTGATAAACCGTGTACTCCTTTGAGGATTTCTTTATCCTGCGTTTTACCTAATGCTATTGCCATTACTTTATTCTTCCCAAAGAAAAATCTACTATCGTTCCATTCACTTCTAAGATCCTTTAATTTATTGTTGCGCATATTTTGTACGGACAACAATAATATGTGTTTATATTTTGTACACCAATTACGTACATCTTCCACCAAATGTTCTTTCAATAATTTACCTTTTTTGCTGGTCTTTGTTAACGATACTAAAAATTAAGAAAATTATTTTTATTATTATTTTTGTTGTTGTTGTTTATTCTTTTAAAATTTCTTTTTTTTTATAATTTGTATACAAGTAATAGCAAAGTAAAAAATAAAAGGTAACCTAAAAAATGAAATAAGAAGAAAGTATGATTAAAATTTATTCGACTTACTGGTTTTATCCCTTTTAGATTTCGGCATTTTGTTGAAAACTTATAAATACACTTGTAACAAACGGTAAAGTAATTTAGAAGAAATAAAAATTCAAGGTATTTGTGGTAGCACGTGTTAATTCAATTTTCTCCGTGCTAGTAGTATTTCTTTATACAGTTGTGGCTATAAAAACATCGTGAACTTAGCAATTAATTTTCTTTAAACTCACAATTGCTTACTTATGGTAAAAGATGGTGCTACAAAACAAAATTTAAATTTAAATACGAATTCATTTCATTTTTAACCACGTATCAATTATTTCTTTTCTTAATATAAATAATATTAATAAATATTCAGTGGTTTTGTATGAAAGTATATTCGTAATTTAAAAAAAATAAATTTTCTTATCAGATCTGCAATATTTATGGATTGTAACATGTAATTTAATTATTTCATTAATAAAATTTGATAACTCGTTCATTTTTCTTTATTAATTATTTATTTAAAAAGAGTATTATTATTAAGAATATTTGAAAATATTAAAATCTGGTATACACTTTGTTAGAGCTCTGTGATTGGTCAATACAAAGACGTTTCGATATCTGATTGGTTATCGAATAAATTCAACGATAAAAGTACTTTTAAACGATCGAACAATCACACAATTAAATAATATGTTCTTTATAAATATTATTAAAAAAGCATAATAATTAATAATTAATCTATCATTGATATTAGAAATAATACTCTTTAGGATTAATAATGACATTATTAGCGGGAAATAGTTCGAAATACCGGAAAGGATAAATCTCGATTAGTTCAAGATGGCGGTTTCCGCTGTTCACGCCAGTGCACTCTGTGAGATCGTAGTGAACGGTAGCCGTTGAATTCGCCGAAGCCTTGAATTTCTGGGCCGCTAAGAGCACTCGAAAGGTGAGTTTATTCAATTAATTAATTATTATTATTAATAATCTTTAATACGAATGATACTAAGTTTGATATTAATCTTATATATGGTACAATATAATTGAAATATAAAACGAAGGAACAAAAAAAAGTTTCTCTATCTTTCGAGCACAACTCGAGAGAGAGAGAGAGACAGACAGGGAAAGAGAAAAAGAGAGAGACACGGCAACGATGGCCGTGTGAACCCCGTAGCTTTTGGCTAAAAGACCGACCAAAGAATTCAATTAAACTTTTATTCTGTTTAATCATCGATATCCTAATCTATGATCATATATATATTTAATATTATTCCCAAATATAATTGATCTTAACTTATGTCAATTTAAATATCTAGATTAATGTTAGAAGTAATTCATTGGTTCTGTCAGTATCATAATTCGTCGTCATTTAAGTTTAGCTGAAATTATTTCAAAAGACACATCGTGCTAACCGGCCGCCCATCCAACGAGCTATTTCGTATGTGTGTGTGTGTTTTTAGAGTACTTGCGTTAGTCCACCTATTGTGGCACGGTACGTTGATGACGCACATGAAGCTTTAGTTAGAAAGAGAGAGATAGATCGATGGTTGGATAAAGAGAGAGAGAGAGAGAGAAAGAGAAAAGGATGGAAGAAAGAAAGAATGAACGAACGAGGAAAGATTGTGTATGTATGTGTGTGTGTGTGTGTCAGCGGGCGCCATATTGTCCGGTCGACCATCATTGACGGAATTCTTTCGACTCGTCTGCATGAATAGAGAAAGATATAACCTCATATCTCTCTTTCTTTTTTACTCTGAATGTAATACTCCTTCCCCCACCTACTTCACTCTTTTTTTTCTATCTGTCTTCCTTCCTTCCTTCTCAGAAATTCTTCGATTCTTTTTCGAATACTTTTCGTTCTTTATATGGCCGGGAGAAATCGAAATAGGCGTAGTCGAAAGCCAGAACTTGAAGCCCCCCACACACATTGGATTTTTTTTTCTTTTTTTTTTTTTTTCTTATGAAAGTAACACTAGAATTATTCTATCAGTGTTACTACTATTCTTCTTATTTATTTTCAATTAATTATTATCATTATTTTTTTCATTGATTCGTTTATGTCCATTTTAGGTATTTTAGGTTAGGAATACTTTTTCTCGAATTTTTGTAAAGTTTCAATGATTTAAAAATAAATGAATTTTTATAACGTTTAAATAGAATTGTTTTTCGGTTAATAGGATATTTATTTGTTTTAATTTTTAATTTAATTTTTTGTAAAGGTCTTTTCGAAGAATGTCCTTGACATTTGAGATCCTTTCGAGATAATATCGCATTGACGATCACACCCGGTAGACATACGCATTATTTGATATTCTAGGTCAACGATCGTATGAAACTGATCAATCTGTCTGATCTAGTATTTCTTGTATACATGTTATACTAGAAGAAAACTTATATATATATCATATCCTGTATTATACTAATATTTTCTTTCGCTTAGGGTCTATACATTTTCGTTAGAAAAATCATCCTTTTTTTATTTTGGTTATCCAACTTTTTTTAAATTGAAAAATTCAGTATAATATACTCTATACAATTACCATCTACACAAATGTGTTTAGATTTTTAGTAACCAAGAAAAAAAGAATTAAAACCACGATTATCACACAACCCAAATAAATCAAAACTTTATTATTTAAAAAAGAAAAAAATATATTTTTTCTTTATTATATTCCATTTTTTTTTTCATCCATTTTATTACTACTACCCTCATTTCACTTTATAAGTTCTATATTTTACATAATTCATATCTTTTCTTCGTTATTACTTTGTAAAACTACGCGCCGGTTTACACGTTTATTGATTGGTCAGTTTTATAAAGAAATTCGTTCCTAGGTTTTTCTTTTTTCAGTTAACCTCAAAATGTGACTTCTTTTATTCGAATTTATTTAATAATTTATTTTTTCTTCGAAAAAAGATATTGCGAGGTAATAATTATTTTTAGTTAAATATTATCCACAAGAGCAAGTGGTAATTAAGAAATTACATTTTTGTTTTTAATTTCCAACGAATGGTAAAAACTTATCTGATTCGTGGCAGGATTGGCTGGAGGATGAGGGAAATAATCGACCGAGTCAGATTGGAAAATGCATCGTGGTGCACCCAAGCGGTACCAATCGTAATTTTCATTCACTTGGTTTATCTTCTTTTCTTTCTATAAAATATCTGTCGGTAATTAACCTTCAATTGTTAAATAATCATTTATAAATGAAAAAACAATTATATAATTAAATTAAAAAATGATTAAAAAATAAATCACAACATATTGATTACATGATTTTGATGATATTTTTTAAAATTATTTTAAATTAATTACAAAAGAAGTTTAGAAGAAGTTAAGATTATTGATTCAATCGCAATTATAAAACTTATTTAATTGAATAATATTTTTAGAAAAAACATATTAAGTAAAGTTTTATATAAAACGTTTAATATATTATTAAAACCTAAACTTCCATATACATTTTATGTATTTCATGGTACACTATTTTTTAATAGGATTTATAAATTAATTACAGACAAAGTTTGAACAAAGTTTGAACAAAGTTTGAGAAGAAAAATGTTTGTTATACCGAAGAGGTATAGAAGTTTAGATGATCGATAGATCACACAATTATAAACTTTCCTTTTAAATTTAATCCTAGTATCTCCTGGAATATTAGGTTTTAGGAAGGGAAAATTCGTGTTAATTGTTAGCTTCTAAAGTTAGTAGTATCTAAGCATATTAAGCTATGTGGGTTTCTGTATGAAAGTATGTTTCACGTATATGTGTGTATGTTAATTAACGAACCCAAGTTTTAATGTTACGGAACATTCAAATAAACCAACTTGTTTTTTCCACCATATAGAACAATTTTCCAGTATACATTATTATTATTATTATAGGAAATGTATGTGAATGTTAATATATTTATTTAACATTAATTTTAACAAATTTAAATTAACATTAATTCAATGTTAGTTTTAAACAAATAATTTCAATTTGAAAGAAAATTCTCAGGCTGGTATTTTTTTTTAACTTTCTTTTTTCATTGTACGAAATAAAAATAATGCTTGTGTGATTCGAGTTTTACTATAGTTAGGAGGACATTGGTATTAGGTGAATGTGTGTAGTATTTGAATCGAGGTATATAAGTGTTGTGTCATCCGGCTTGGAATAGTAACTGATGTCAAGCTCTTGGGACGGCTTAGGTTTGATCATCGTTCTAAAACACATACAGAAATATATACATACATTTATATATATATATATGAAATGGCAACGCACATGTCCTCTCAGTCTCGGGTCTCTTATTCCAATAGCACGTGTTTGTTCGTGGCACGCTTGTCTCACGTTTCTAGTACATGAAAATCACGAATTTTTCTTACATTTATGGGTTACACGTATAGTAAATAATATTCTTCATCTGGTACGATTAACAGATTTTTTTTTTAAATAAATGTTTTTCAATGATTATTTATTTCAATTTTTAAACTCTCTTTGTAGCACGTTCAAAACTTTTCAACCCAACATTGTATACTTTTTCTATAATAATTTTCTTTTTGATTTGATTTCATATTGCTTGCACAGTGCATATACTTGATGTACTTCTCTACAACTTAATAGAATTGAAAAAACAAAGAAATCTTTGTTCTATCAACTTGTTTTTCTTCCCTTGTAAGTCGATGATCATAGTTGTTAGTGATGTTTAAGTAGTGTCGTCGTAGTTTTGTAGTCATCGTCGTCGTCATAATCATTGTCGTCGTGAATGAAGCCATCGCGGTCGTTTGCTTGGCGACCGCACTGAATGACTATGCTAGTTGCATGTAGTAGAAACAGAGAGAGAGAGAGAGAGAGAGAGAGAGTTAGAGTTAGAGTTAGAGTTAGGATTCTGCATTAGGTAACACGAGAATAGTACGTTTTATCTGTACAATAGTAAAATGACAACCTTGAATGTTTCGCTACTAGAATACGCATATAGCATATATTACGATTCATTTGTGTATATGTGTGTTTACATATGCGTGTGTACGTGTATATAAGTGAGTGGGTGTATGGATGCGTGCGTGTGCATACGCAAGTGCGTCACGTATCCTATACGTGTCTAGCAATCATTTACGATTGGCTGGAAAATTATTGTCACTCGTTAAAGATTCTCGTTGATTGATCATTCGACATTTGTACGTTAACTTTGTAATTAATTTTCTATTAATTGATAGCACAGTAGTAGTAGTAGTAGTAGTAGGTAGTAGTAATTGTAGTGTTTTAATTAATATCTAAAATTGTTACAAAAATATTTATTTTTAAATCAACAGAGAGAGGAATTCATTATTATTAACCTTTTTTTTTTCTATATAGATTTTCTTTTCTTACCAAGTGTATCGAATAATTGTTACTCGTAATATTATTTGATGAAATATTAGGTGTACAAATAAGTTTGCACCGTTCTTATTAAAAAATTAGACATTTAATGACTTTAACCGATATAAAATTGCTTGCTGAGTTACTCTTAATATAAGTGCAAGTTTTTCTTGCGTTTGACATGAATCTTCAACCAATAATGCTTTCAATTCTGCGTATTCGCAGACTTTCGGGCCTTCCGTTGCGTACTTTGTCTTTGACGTCAAAGTCACTGTTCTTGAATTTTAAAAAACATTCGTGACAACTTCTCTCACTTAAGAAAATCTGGATATATGATTCTACAAGCAATCGATGCTCATTAGCTGCAGATTTCTTCAAATTAAAGAAGTAAATCAAAGGTTTCTCGCAAATGACGCTTATTCTACTAAAAACTCGACATTTTAATAATAATTATTTCTTGCAAAGATAAGATTTTTTTTCGTAGAATTTAATTAAAAAATAAAATTCGTACCGTGGTTATTGAGGGATAAAAAAAAAGTAGAAACAAATTGAAATTTATTTAATTAAATTTATTTCGAGAGTGTGTGTGTGTGTGTGTTTTCTCTCTTTTTATTTTATTTCGTTGGAATGAAAAATAGAAAATAAAAATAGAAGATATTTGTGTTGATTAAAAAACGCAGAACGCAATGGCTGTTTCTCTCTCTCTCTCGCTTTCTTTCTTTCTTTCTTTTTCTATTCGAGCATCGTTCGAGCAAGGTTTGAAGTGTTTAAAAAAAGATCACATTTTTTTCTACGAGAGGTGTGTTATTATACTCGTTGAACTCTTGTTGAACCCTTCTCCTTCAATGCAGTCACTTGAATTTTTGACAATCATAATGATCGATAGGATAAAGGCACATCACTTATGAAGTGTTACACAAAATTAAAAAAAAAACAAATAGAAATCTGTTCATAATTTTTGTCAACGTTTAATAATTCCACAATTTTTGACAAAACAAATATTCATATTTTTTGTAAATGATTACAAAATATTTAACCCGTTAACAGGCAAAGCAAACTTTTTGCACAATTCTAAAATTAAGTATAAAATACAATATATGGGATAATAAATGCGTGGGGGTTACTAACGACACGCATAGGGGTTTCATTGAAATAACAAACACCACAACGGTGTGGTACATGGGTGTGGTACAATCAACGTTATTAATTATTTATTTAAAAGCAAGTATCATTTACATAAATAGTTGTTTTCTTGGTAATATGTAAATATAAATAATATGTAATATAAATAATATAATAATTTTTATATATATTGGATTGGTGGAAAAAAAATGTCGGATTTTCCTATTGAATTGTACCTAAAAACCCGACATTTGTATATATACATGCATATGTATAACACAATATTGAAATAAAAATATTGAACAAGAATAAACGTAATTATTGTTGAGCTAGTTAGTTAGTTAGTTAGTTCCTTCCATCCTAGGGAAAAAAAAGAATAGAAAGAGAACAAATACGAACGCGTTAATTGGAGTTTCATTTCAATTCCTTTTTTTTTTTCTTTTTTTGGAGTATGCAACAAGAAAAAAAAAAGGAGGGAAAAGCCAGCGATTTAAAACCACACGACCCTTTAGCGTTCTTTACACTAGGGAACCTTCGTTTACACGACAAAAGCCCTTGTGCTGCAAAAAGAGAGAAAAGAGGAATGGAGAGGGTGTGAGGGTAGCCATACACGTCCGCAGATCCACCTGTAGCTCAGACCATCATCACCGAATCGTAAAAAAGGGGTCTCGAGTATCACCAACACCAATGCATTTTATCATTGTCACGTTGTTTCTTCGTATTTATGATATTTTTTTTATATCATTATACCAATTTTTGTGAATTTCTTTACCCATAGAAAATCGTTTAGTTGTTTTATATTGCAAACAGTCGCTTATTAGTAATTTTTAAATTTGGTTTAAATAAAAAAAAGGTGGTAACACAGGTAGAAGTGAAGGAATTACAAATGTTTGAATTTTTGTTTCTATTTAAAGTAATTTTAAAATTACAATTAATAAATTATTTAACATAAAATATAAATATGTTAAGAAATAATCCAAAAATTTGTACTCTCCCTTATTTTCTGCTCTCTGGTGATTTTTTTTCTAAATCTTTAGAGAAAAATGATACCCAATGTGAAATGTTTCCCTACAGTGAACTAAATCAAAAGATGGAACAAAATATTAAGATTAGAGTCGTGATATTAAAAATAAAAATTCTATAAAATTCTACTCTATTGGATTTCCTTTTTTTTTCTTTTTTTTTACGAGTTCTTTTGATTCAAATAATTGAGAAAGAAGAAGATTCCAAACGCATTTCCCATTCACACTTCATATTTTTCCACGCTCTGTTTCTTGCCACTGGCATGTACAAATCATTTTCTGCAGTGTATATATCTATGAAATAGAAATGAGCTTGGCATATGTACTTTTCATGTACGCATTTATATATACTAGGTGTCGTAGAAATCTACAGTAGCTTTAGAAATATTAGACGTTGAAAATGAAATCTCTGATGCGTTTTATTTGTAACCTGGGAAAAAGTTTTTATTACAAAGTTAAGCAGATTAGGTAAATTCTTGAAATATTCGTTGTTAGTTTTTTTAAATCTTTTCACATCTACTGAGTGACTTAAAAAATCTTGTAATCCTCAAATTCCTGCCACTCTAAATAATAAAATGACACTGGTTTTGTTGGCTTTGAAATCTGACTCTGTGTCATTATTGATAATAGTAATTTTATTAAATAAAAATGTTTGATTTGAAGATTTGAAAATTAATTAAACAATATTTGACCCACTTATGACCCACATGTGGTCTTATTGATAAAACAAAAGGTCAAATACGGATAATCGATTTGATTGTATTAGAAGAGGGAAGGATTGTTAACCAAAAAAAATTATTAATTAAATTTTTCTTTCTTCCTTTCTTGTTTTTTTTTTTTATATATATAAGCTTCGTTTGACGCAAAAGAAAAGAAAAGAAAAGAAATTGTAAATGGAACGTATATTATTTATAGCTATTTTGTATATAACCTTTTATGTAACGTGTTTCCCTTATTGGTTTTAAACGTAATAGGAAATTTATTTTGAGACACCCTGTATGCACGTAATGCGTCGATAGGATAAACGCAGACGTCACTGCATTGCCGTTTCTTTTGGTAGTGTGGTGGTGGTATGGTAATAGATAAAAGTTCTGTTACAGGAATGTACTAACCACAGATAACGTGTACACACATACACACACATACAACTTAAAGAAATACATAGGACTTTATTGGTTTATAATAAAAAGATTATACAACCAGATGAAAATGTTTTGTTGTTTATAAATAGGACTTGGTTGATAGGTACATGTATATGTGTATGTATATGTGTGTTTGTTTGTTTATCTTTATGTAAAAAAAAAAATAAAATTTAGTTAGATTTGGTTCAGTTAATTTAGGTCAAGTTAGTTGAGAAAAGTTTACACACACACACAAATACACATATACCAGCATAGAAACGACGATGAAACAATTTGTTATTAAACTAAAGTAATTTTGTGATTTATGTATATCAAATTTATTTGAACGATTTGGTTGAATCAATTTAGGTCAAAATTAGTCAGAAGAAAGTTTTTCACTTTGCCAGAAACACACGTGGAAACAAAAACGATGACTGACCTGAGGGAAAATCATTTGCTATAATCTTGATTATACGTCTGTCTGTTTGTCTCTCTGTGTATGTGTGTGTGTGCATTTGATGCGTGTAAAATTTAGTTTAGATTTGATTAGATAAATTTAGGTCAAGTCAATCAAGTAAAGTTCACACGCACGTATACGAAAAATTTATTGATTACATTTTCATCGTATAATATTAATTAAATAATTTCTTTTTAACTATAATAATAATAATAAAATATCTCGTCATCAGTCAGTAATGTGTTAATAACAACCTTTGTTGTTTTAATTAAAAATAAGAAACGTGTTAGAAAAAAAAAATATCATTCATGCATGATTCAAAAAATACTTACAATCATATTTTCTTTGCATAATTTTTGTTGAAAACTTCAATCACAGAAAAAGATATGTGAATCACCCTGTATTCGTATTTACGTGATACTTGCACACTTACACGCATGAGAAAACATATTTACACGTACACACACACACATATATATATATTGTATGTATAATTATCGATTTATTGCGTTTTGCGTTGCCAACGAGATCGGTTGTGTTTTTCACCAATAAGTATGATGCTATTGTTTAATCCACATATCAAGTTTATTGGAAAACTATGATGAATTATACACCACTTCTGTCCTCTGTGTGTATGTGTGCGTGTGTAACTGTCATATTGGCTAACTTATCAACACGTTTGGAAAAAAAAACGTAAAAGACCGATAAACACGTTACTTGTGTTTAAAAGTTACGGAATTCGTTTGAATTACGCATAAAATGTAGACAAAAAAAAAAGAATAATCGGATGTGGGTTATAGAGTAAGGTCAGTGTCATAATGATTACTATATCTTTGAACAAGGTCGGTTAAAACACATTAAACCTAACTCTAAGGAACATTTGACTATTTCTACTACTACAAACACTATTTTTATTTTTCTTATTTTGTAATCTACATAAAATAAGCATTGATTTTTAATATCAAATTTCTAATTTGTCGTTTAATCCTATTCGAACAAATTTAAAGAATTTTTATATAAGATAAAATGATAAAAAGGATTTATTTTAAATAATTAAATCAAATGTTTCAAAGAAAGTCATCTTTTGTGTGATTTTGATAATTCACTGAAATTATTTTAAAGAAGGAAACAAAATATACCTGTAAAGGATATTGTGTGAAAACATAAATTGAAAGAGTAGGATCTCTTTAAAATAAAACTGAACGTTTTACGTGTTGGCATATGCAGACCGCGAAGCAAATATTGATCTACCAGTTACCAACCTAATGTGCAATACACACGTCTCTTGTATTCCCGAACTACGAAATTATGTTTGTGCATATGCATGTGCATATGGTTTTATATGTGTATGATATGTCCATGGTATGTGCATGTGCATATCTATTTACATGTGTTTATTATGTGTGTATGTGCATATGCATTTACACGTGCATGATATGTATATGCGCATATATATTTACGTGTGTATGGTATATGTATGTGCATTGTATGTGCATTGTATGTGCATATGCATTTACAAGTACATGTATGTGAAATTTATTTGTATTATTATTTATAGATGAAAACACATATTCACACACACTTTCTTTCTTTATATTTCTCTTTTTATAAATTTACATTAATAAATTAGGTTTATAAATAAAAAAGTACGAGATAAAAAACATCAGACTTATCGTATCTTGTTAATTTCTTATTGTATTTTATTTTTTTTTTATATTAATTTCCTAACATAATTTTTGACGAATCAATTAATGAAAAAGAAATGAGATTTTTATTTAGTTCTTTTGTGATTGATAAAAAAAAAAATAATATGGGACGGTTTGTTTTTTTTTAATGTATTTTGTTTACATACATATGAGATGAGAAAGCTAACATAATCATCTAACTCCTTCCAATTAAATAAGTGATAATATCTTAAATACACCTTGTTAAAACAGACATTGTATCGTAATGGTTATTTATGCATGCATGCATGCATGCATTGACCATGTATGGTTGTTGTACCTATTATTGCAAATTTATTATTTTTTGTACCTTTATCAAATAAAATAATCCTGACAGTTTTATAAATGTTTTTACTATAGTCATTGCAAACACGGTTTCTTTTATTTTTTTTGTCGAAGTAGATCATTCTTCAATGTTTTTCTTTTATAAAAATTAATTATTAAATTTCAACATACATGGAGTAAATTAATTAGAAATGAATCAGTATTTAACGGTAACAATAATTATTGAAGATAGTTTTATAGTTTTTGAGATAGTGTTTCTTAAAAATTAATTACTCTTTTCTCGATTTCTTCAATCCCCTAATTTTATATTCAATTATAATGCTTAATAATTTAAAAAACAAAACAAAAAATATAAACAACTAATTCATCTTTTCTTAAATCATTTCAAAAACTTTTGACATATTATCGATACCAAAATATTATATAATTAATCTTATCAAAGTAAAAGTTTGATTTATACATACATTCATATAGAAAATCAATAGGACAAATAATCAAATTACGTAACTAACTAACTAACTAACTAATTATTTATTTCAATTAGGAATAAATATCGTGTTACATAAGATTTATGTGATACGGAATCTCTTATATGTTCTAATTACACTTACAGAATTTAAACTCGTCGTCCGACGTATGGTGTATTTTATTAACTCTATGGTGTATGGTGGATAATAAATAATAAATGTTCATCGAATATCATAGAATTATTTTCAAAATATTTGATTAAAGTTCATTAATACATTTGTTGTATTTAATTTAAAAATACCATCAACCTAATATACATAATCTTTTGATTAAATTAATGTTACATAGAAAAGTTTAATTTTAATTTTTTTCTTTTTTTTCTAATTTTTGTTTTTTTGCTTTACAGGTGAGTCTATCGTTGACGTTGACATCCTCAAAGAAGACACCGAATTACTACGGAAATTGGTTCGTAAAAACCTTCTTTATCGATTTCCATTATACTACGTTTGCCGTTTACATCTAACCCCACCACCCTTTTCACCCCAGCCACCCACTTTCACCCTGGAACCCCCGTTCATCCGTATTCCACTTTTCCCCCACTACTCCTAGTTACCCCTATTTCCCTTGTCGTCTCGGTTTCTCCTCTTCTCTATCGAATGTCGTTTCACGCATACATCTACACTTACATGTGTGTGAGTATGTATTATATCAAGAGAAGGAGAGATAGTGGATAGTGATAGTGACAAAGAGAGAGAAAGAGAGAGAGAGAAGGTATGATACACAAGTACAGCAAGGAAAAGCTTTTCCAACGGAAGGTGCTTTGTGTCTGCGTTCATCGTAGCGAAAGAAAACTCGTTTCCCAGGCGAGACAAGAGTCTTGGAAACTTTAGAGGAGTGGGGAGAGGGTGGGAGGGAGTTAGGGAAGGAGAGATTTTACGTTGCAAGGAAAGTTGTATCGAAGAAAAATAATGCGAACGAATTGTGAACAAATTTGACTGGGTGGAAGCTACGCAAAGTGAAGGAGAGAGAAATGAGGCTCTTCTTAATTTTATGAATGCATTTTTGTATAGTTTTTTTTTCTTTTTTATTTGGTCGAGGTCTTTTTTATCTTTTTAGGGTTGTTATTTTGTTACTTTATTAAAACGAATTTGTCTGATAAGTAAATTTGTATATCTTTCTCTTCCTATTATATTTTTCTTTTTATATTCTTGGTCGAGGTATTTTTTTTTATCTCTTTAAGGTTGTAGTTGTAGCAATATTTTCTCCTAGATCATTGTTATTTATTATTAATTTCATTTTGAAAATATAGAAGATAGTAAATCTTAAATGTCATAAAATTTCAATCATTTATTAATAATATTGCAAGTTAATAAATATAGAAGAAAATGATTATATAAAGATCATCATTCTTACGTTGTATTCAACAATTATTATTTTTATATTTCTCATTAATAATTTATATTAAAAAATATAGAAGACAGTAAAACACTTTAGCAAATATTTCTCTACGATCATTTTTATTTATTAATAATTTAATTTGTGAAAAGTGTAGAAGAAGAAAAATGGAAAAAAATATCTTAGGTACCATATAATCTAGATCCTTATTAATAATATTCCAAGTTATTAAATATATAAGAAGAAAAAATAATAAATAACAAAGTATATAAAAGATCATCATTCTTCTTACATATAGGGGTTTTTTTTTTTTATCAACGTTGTGTATGACGTAACTATCAAAAGTCGATGTTGCGGTCTCTCGAGAGTAGGTCGCTGATTTTCTCTTTCCGCAGTATAGTGCTAGCGTGTTTCTTACGTAGGGATAAGGGTATTCTCATACCCTTATTCTCTTCTTCTTTCTCTCTTTCTTTCATGTAAGAAAACTACGAGAAAGAAGAAGAATGAGAGCAAGGATGTTGATTATGAACGAAAAAGTCGATAGTCACAGTAATAAAATGAAGGAATAAAAAGAATAGGAAAATTAAGTTTTAAAAGTACTCTGAAAAATGAAATAGGGGTTTATTGCACCCTTCTTACTCTTTCTACAATTTTTCTATTAAAAATAATCCTATTGGAATGGTGGAAAAAAAAGTGTCGGATTTTCCCATTGAATTGTGGCTTAAAATCTTAACATTTTTTTCCACGAACCCAATATTATTGTTGTACGTGGGTCGCGGTGTAGTTTGGTTTCGTCGATTATATGATTGGTGGTAGTCTTTTTTTGATCGAAAATTTTTACGGTATGGTGCATTTTTTCATTTGGATGAAATGATGAACTATGACATCGTTTGGTTCCGTGACAATTTTATTATCTGTGTTAACGAATAGTTAAGAGTTTTTTTTTTTTCGTTGATTTAAAGAAATTTTTAAATAGCATATGTAGATCTTTGAGTAACTTAAAAGTTCAAAAGTTTTATTGGTAGATAATTGTGGAAGGATATTTTAGATCAATGAACACAATTAGGTTAATATTTGTCTTAACAAATAGTTAGGATACTTGGTTAATTTATAGAAATTTCAGATAACATAAATCCTTGAGTAACTCGAAAGCTTCAAAGTTTTATTCGTGGATAACTGTGAGAGGACATTTTGGATCAATGATAACAATTAGATTAATATTTCTGTTAACAAATAGTTAGGATACTCTCTGTGTGGTTAATTTATAGAAATTTCAGATAATATCATAGATCTTTGAGTAACTTTAAAGCTCCAAAGTTTTATTGGTGGACAACTGTGGGAGGGACATTTTGGATCAATGAAAACAATTAGATTAATATTTGTCTTAACAAATACTTAGGAAACTTGGTTAATTTATAGAAATTTATATATAAGCATTGTAGATTTTTTGGTAACGTAAAAGATTAATAAGTTTTATTGGTGGACAATTTTGAGAGGACATTTTGACGTTACTCACAATGGCGAAAGAAAATGGTGGAAAATGGTGGACAAGGGTGCGACTGCAGGGGTTGCGCGCGCATCCGCAGATCAATATTTCATTTCAGACATACCAACCTCTCATGTTCCAGTCTTCTCCTTTTTATTTTCTTCCTTCTCTTTTTTTTTTTTTTTTTATATTTATCTATCTCTAACTCCTTTCATTTTTTTCCCCTTTATCTTTTACTCTCTTAGAAAATTCTATCGTAAGATAATTACATTCCTTTACCCGTTTTACTATACCACTTCATTATAATTCTTATTTTTACCTTCTTTTAACTTCTTCTTCTTATTCTTCTTCATCTTTTATTTTTTGCATACACACATATATATTTAACCTACTACACGCGTTTATTAATATTAGTATTTTTATACGTAAATGTGTTATTCACACAATGAAACGATTTAAATATTATTTCTCGTAGGAAAGTTTCAAATTTGCCGCGTCAAAATGGCGGATCAGATATTAATTGAATTATAGATATTATTAATAATTATTTTAGATCTAACTAAGATAATACAAATATTATGTTAAACAAGATTTCTCATTGTTATCTCGTTAAGATAATAATCTTTTATTGTTAATTAAATAATATAACGTTAAAAATATTTATATTCAGTTTTTATATAATAATAGGGAATTATAATATTACCAAATATTAGGGGAAAAATATTTGTAATATAGATTAAAATTTTTATCGATATTAGTATAATAATAATCTCGTTATATGAAATCTTATTTTGATTATATTTATCTATAACAGAGAAAATATTTTGAACTAAAAATAGTGTAATATTTTACAAGGATCAATCATGATGTCTTTGTATGATGATCATCCAAATTTCAAAGAACAGGAAACCGTTTATGGATAATCAAACTCGTATCTCTTCTTCTTCTTCCTCCTCCTCCTCCTCCTCCTCCTTCTCATCCTCACCCTTTTTTTCTTTCGATCATCTCACAAAAGAATTCCTTTTCTCTCTCTTATTTTTTTTTTACAAGAAATCATACATTCTCATATTTTTCAATATTCCTACATTTTTGTGTCTAAAATACTCGAAATTCTCCAAAGAAAAAAAAAGGGGGAGAGAAATGCAAATTCCACGAAGGAGAAAAAATAATTTTAATAATATTCTAAGAAACAATTAGGGCTAAAAAGGTATTAAAAATTGTACCAAGGGGTTGGTTAATGATGTGGACAAATTCTCGTAGAACCGATTTTTAATATTTTTAATAGCAATTTAAAAAAAAAATAAAATCATCATATTGCTTTTAAAAATGGTATAAAAATATTTCGAAGTATCTGCAAGCTTTTTCTTTTTTAAATTTATTTATTCATTCATTTCAGACAGGAGATGAAAAAATAATTTCAAATAAATCTTTGACTCGAATTTCCCTTAAAAAAAAAAAAAGAGAGAGGATAGAGAAAAACAAGAAAACCTTGAACTAATATCGATTCCTGCTAGCAGCAGCTACTCGATTATAAATTTACCCTCGAAAGAGAAGACATTTGGTGCATCACGAAACTCGTATTTAATCTGAGGATACACACACATACACACACACACACATACACATGTTATTTCTTTTTTTATTTTTCTCTTTTACGTAACGTCTGTACTTTTATTCACAGATTGATTTAGAAAATTGATAAAACCCAAATGGGTGGGGGTGGGGTGTACGTGTTGCAATCCATGATGCAACAAATGTTTAATAATAAATAAATGTTCTTGTTGTTGTTGTATCTTTCATTCAACAAAATCTAATCCAAGGATTGTTTTTTAATTTTTTCTTCTCTTCTGGTTGGCGGGGGGGGACGCGCTAGGGCGTTTAGGGTGACCAGCTTCGTCATTAACATCTTCTCGGCATTCTTGGAAGAGCTTGTACTACTTATAAACATTTTTTTTACTTCAGAGTACGCTCACCGTGTATGCCACTGTCAACGTTTCAAATCTTTTGAAGCATTTAATTCAATTTTTTAGACAAAATTTGATGCAAATTCTTTGATCCATTTTTTTCGAGAGCAGAAAATCGTCGAACACGTAAAACACTTGTTAACTTTTATGACTCTTACAAACAAAGTAAAAATGTGAACATATATGTTCGGGACGAGTGTACCGACATAAGAAAAAAAAAAAACAAGAAAAACGATGAGGGAGTGATATAAATTATTTTGTACTCTTGAAAATAGTAACATCATTTTTCCTCATACATGTATGTATGAGTATGTGTGTGTTGTGTTATCGTTTAAAACCCTGTTATATAGAATGCAAATAGAGATAATCGGGTTACAATAATTATCTTCCATATCGATCGATTGTTGCATCGTATAAGAGCATTTCCTATACGGTTAGTTTGATCGTTAATTAAGATAACTAGATGAGCACCATCATAACTGATGTTGTATGTGTATCATCACTTATGATACTATCCCTATAATTCCATGGTAACATCACTAGTTTCAATATTTTAATGTTTTCAATAAATGCAGAAATGCATCCTAGTATATTATTTAATAAACAAAAAGTATAATTGTTTTTGGAAAACTTCTATAAACACAGGAGGATAGGGGATTTTCTAAAATCTTTGAAATCAGTATTCTGTAAATTTAATATTTTATAATTATTATAGAATATTGTTATATTATATAATTTAGAGTTATTATATTATAAAACAGTATTTTACAATTAGTTATTTTAGTTAAAATAATATTAAAAATTTAATTTCTGTCCCAGGGGATTTTTAATCTATTCAACAATATATTTTAGGATCCCTAAATTCTAACTTGTAGGGTGTCCCATGAAACCATAACATAGTCTTTTTTAAATGAAATTAGTCATACTATTTCAATGTGGACAAAATTGATGAGATACTCTTTTATATATAATTATGCACGATGTCTTGCTATTTTGTTATTGATAAACAAATGTTATTTTCTTTTTTGTTGGGATATAAATTTAGAAGAAAAATTATGATCAATGTTTGATTATTATAAATAAAGTTCTGTAATAAAATCGTGGGTGTGCTTATTTCTCTCGGGATATTAATATTTTTATTTTTCATATTATTATTTATGTTAAAAAACATCATCATAGACTCTTTAAGGTGGAGTTGACTTTTTGATCGTAAGCATCGCCCACGTTTCTCGAAAGACACGTAGGATCAAGAGCAGCTTACTGAGGTCAACGATCTTTCTCTCTCTCGGTCTCTCTCTCTCGCTCTTTCTCTCTCTTTTACTCCCACTTTCTTTTACTTTTCCACAATAATTTGTTTACAAAAAAATTAATTCCTTTTTATTCTATAAGATATTTTAAAAAATTGGATACTTTCTAGAGAATAATAATGTTAGTGAATAATTCTAGAAAATAATCTCGAAAAATACCCAGGATTCCAAAGCCATGAATAAGATTTCGTTAGCGTTTATTATTTTTCCTTTTCAACAATTGTCGTTAGAGAAAATATTTTATTAATGACTCTTTTTTTATATTATCAATAAAACAATTAGTAGAAAAATTGTGAAAATAATGGTGTCTCATAGGTTTCTAATTTTAGAATTTAAATTATTAGCCTAAGGAATTAACGTCGCTGAAAAATAAAAGAATACACAAAAAAGGGAGAGTAAGAATTTATGGGACTTAATTTTTCACGAAAGATTATCAGGTAGAAAAGAGAGAGGATAGTGGTAAGAAAATAAATTAAAATAAGAAGAAAAGAAGATGGGGGGGGGCTGGTGATGATAATCAATGAATTATGACTGAAAGAAAATTAATTCATTTCACAATGGTTTGGTGCATTAAATATTAAATATTCTCGTATAATGTTACCTACGTAAGATAATAATAAGGGCATTAGTATACGAGAAACATGAGTTATTCCTTATAAAACTATAATAAAAAGAAAATTGGATTACACTTGGAAATATAATTTTGCACACGAAGTAAGTATGTGGTATTATTATACATCGTTACATCGTTGTGTGAATAATTATTTATGTTCTGTCAAAAAATACATACACACATATACAATATGTATAAAATAAGGGGAAGGAAAGGGAATAAAAAAGCTAACAGGACAGGCACAAGTTTGTTGCAGCGGCAAATGGGCTAAAAGACAAATAATATATATTTATATATTATATAATATAATATAAAATAGTGTTAGGTGTTGGTGGAAAAGAAATGTTGGATTTTGAGCCACAATTTAATGGAAAAAAGAATTTCATTACTTTTACATATATTTCAACGAAAAAATAATGGATTTCTTTTTCCCCAATCTATATAAAACTAGCCAGTACCGTAGGGCAGAAAGAAGAAAGGGTACTTTGTGGGAGGGAGGTATGGAAAGGGTAACGAAGAGGATGGCGGTGATGGTGGGGGGTGGATATCTGACGTCGTCGTGCGTTGCGGCGCTAGGCGTCGTGTCGGCGGCGTTTCGTCCCGGGACAAACGGCGGCGGCTGTGTGCCCCACCCAAAGGCTTCGTCGATGGTGTGTGTATGTTTGTGTGTGTGCGTCAGTCCGTGTACGTACGTGTCTCTGTCGGCCATGCGGATCAATAAAATACTCGTTCCCTCGTGCACGAAACTTACCGAGTAAGTACGAACAGAAACGAACGTTAACGAATATTACCGAGGCCCGGCACGAGGCAGTCCGAGTCCCCACCAACGAGCGGCGTTGCCGGCTCAGTCGCTGTGCGGGAGTGGTCACCAAGGGATGTGCGGAATTGTAACCGAGTGCGACTAAAGAAAAAAAATTCGAATTATCCCCTTCGAAACAGAAGAAGAAGAAGAAGAAGAAGCGTAGTAGTTATATTATTCTATTAAATTACTCTTCTTTTTAATTATCATACGCGCGTTTAAATAAATAATCGAGATTATATTTCTAACGAGCGAGTGCACCAATTATATATATATATATATCTCTCGCTCTCTCTTTCTCTCTCTCTCTCTCTCGCTCGTATCTTACGCGAAATACTATTTTTTCGCTAAATTTTCATCTCGCAGAAAACGCTTCTTCCACCCGCGGATGTCGAAAAATTGATTTTAGAAATCGAACAGTCGAGAATATAAAATAAGATTCGTGTTCTAGTCAGTTCATTTTTGTTTCTACGAACTAACTCGTGTCACACCTCTCTCCCCCCTGTCTTCTATTTTTTCTCTCAATCTTTATATTTATATATATATATATATATCTAAACTATTTCGCGTTTTGACTTCGCCCGAAGAAATTTAAAAAAAAGTACAAGATCGTAGTAACCGCAGGGTCGACCGTGTTCGTCACCCCACCACCCCCTTCGTCATTCAACACTCTACGTGATATTTATTTAAGTATTGTTATACTAAGAGAGAGACTATAAAAACCAATAGGTAGGTGTACAAATATAACGCAATTAATTGCGTTAACATTTTACATATAATTGGGTTGGTGGAAAAAAAATGTCGAATTTTTAGCCACATTCAATGAGGAAAAAATTTTTTTTCCATCAATCCAGTAATTAATTATTATTTTTCGTATTACTAAAAAATACATTTCTTTATATTCTCATAGATATGTAAGCGTTAACTGTGTGGGACATTTAAACTAAAATTACTTAAAATTACTGTTTAAGTTAAAAGAGAAAGATAGTAAAAGAAAAGAATCTTTTATTACACACAGTATAATAGTAGTAATAGTAGTAGTAAGTAAGATTCTTCATAATCATATTCCCTTTAATAATTTCCTTTTAAACCTTGAAGTTTTTTTTTTTAACAATCCTAACATTTTGCTTGTCCTCATCCCATAATCATTTAGTCATAGTTATTCTGGCCTTCCGCAAAATAAGAAAAGGGGGTGGGTTGGTAGGAACGAAAAGAAACCGGTCAACATTTTTCTTGGAATCTATTTTACTGGACAAGATTGTATTATCTGAGGGAGGAATAAGAGGAAAAGTAATCTAAAGAATGAGAAAAAGGAATAGAAGAACAAGATGAGGGGAGCAGGGGTGGTGGTAGTAGTGGTGGGTCTGGGGGTATCGATCTTTCAACGGCATACTATCGTGCGCTCTGCGACGCAAAAGAAGAGAGAGACAGAGTTAACAGCTAATGTGCACAGATACACTAACTCCTACTACTACCACCAACAAGGCTACCACCTAACCTGGCTAACTGGGCTACTACTACCTGCTTCCACCATTTCTTTCTCACTCTCCCACTCTATACATCAACTTTTTGTTCTTCTTAAATGAATCGCCATTTGCTGTTGCTTTTTAAATCTTTCCCTCATACGACCTCGAATTAATTTTCAGAGACTAAGAATTTAGCAGCAGCAGCAGGAGCTTAAAAAAAAAACCCCCCTTCCTCCCAAGTCTGAAGAAGCACTCACGCGAGGAATTTCGAGCTTTCTATCCGTCTGTCTCTTTTTATCTTTATTTGTAATGCGCTTGCGCGTACTTGGCCCATTCTCTTTCTCTCTTTCTCATTGGTTGGTTGGTTCGTTGGTTGGTTTGTTCGTTCCTTCGTTCCTTCGCGTTCGTTCGTTCGTTCCCTCATTCGTTCGTTTTCGCTCGTACCATCGTGAAAGTAGCGTCGTAGTGCTTTCGGCCTAGCTCGGTGTTACTCGGGAAACAACGACGACGCAGTTAGACTCTTTGAAGGTGGAGCACCACGAAATAAGGCGAACGACCATAACCTCAAAGGATTACGAGGCGTGTCTTTCTTTCTATTTCTCTCTTTCTCTCTCTATCTCTATGTCTTTTTTTATCTTTCTTTCTATTTTTCTCTCTATCTTTCTCGATTATGAACGACCTTCGTTATTATGTTGCATATAACTGTTACTTACTTTTTTATTCATATTTGAAATAATTTTTTCATTCATTTGTCGATGTATCATCGATATATTTTCGATATATTTCGATGTATTTATAGAATACATTTCGCAACTTGAAATTGTTTTATTAGTTGTTCTCTTTTTTATTATAATAATTATTGTTAATTATTTTTTTTATTTATAATAGTTCCTTTTTTTGTTTTTAATTCGCAACTCGTAATGGTTTTATTAACTTTCTTTTTTTTATATTATAGTAACAATTAGTAATAATTTTTTTATTTATAGTAGTTTCTGTTAAAATATTAATATTGGGATAAAAATATTTGATTGGAAATAAAAATTTTTTTCGTGGAATTCTTGAAGGATTTTGAACTAACCGGAAACGCATTAATTTAATTAAAGACCATGATGTCTAAATGCGTTTTATATTGCGCGTGTTTAGTAAAGGAATGTTTGAGAAAAATAAAGTCGTGCACTCAGAGAACGTCGCCAACGTTGTCGCGAGATTAGAATTCTTATCCCGTCGTGTTTCGTGTCAGAGGAGAGTAGTTAGCTTAGACGATATATATCGATAGTGATTATTACGTCCTGTGTGATTTTATCTATTTCTTCATTTTCCATTTTTTTCTCGATAATATATTTTATTTTCCTTTTTTACATCATTTTTTTTCAAATCTTATCTAATTTTTCCTTCTTTCTTTATTTTTTTTATGGTTAATAATTAATTATATGTTTTTATATATATATATAAATAAAAGGGAAAGAAAAAATTACAAGATTACGTAAGATTTGAAAAAACAAAAATGGTGTCTTTTTATCGACCCATGATAAGTCAACATGATTAGTTTCCATTTTTTCTTTTTAAGAGAGAAATCGATTATGTTCGTCTTCTCGAAAATTTTATTTCTTCGTAGTATTAAAATTCGAATTGTTGGATAAGGTATTATTCGTATTAAACTTGCATGAAACAATTATTTATGAACGAAGGACAAGTTGGGGAAACAGTAATTGTCCTTTTTTCTTTCTTTCAATTTTTACCACTTTTTGTTTTCTTTTTAAATTAATTTATCATTTCGTTTTAAATAATCCACTTAAAATTATCTTTATCTAAATCGTTTTTAAATGAATGTTCATCGTGTTAAATATTAAAACACATATAACCGAGTAATAATTAACCATTTTTCAAATTCTTTAAATTCTAGACAACTTGTGCACTTGTTCAAATATTCAAATAGGATGTTTGTCAAATAAAAAATGCATTATCTAATTAATAAACTAAACAATTAGTTTGACAACTGTATCAAAATTTGGCTGGGTCAACAATTTCTCGATCAATCTTTCATCTCGTCTATAACATTTGAGGTTAGTTTTTCTTTGAGGTTATCCCAAACGCCGCAGACTCTCCTAGTTTGATAATTTATAAAAAATAATTCATTAAACCTAAACCCAAACCTAAACACTCGTAGTTTTATAATTTAAAAAAATAAAAGAACTATTAAAAAGTACTTAAGAACTTATAAACCACTCAGTTGACATATCGAACTGCTTTAAAGAAAAGAAAAAAAAAGAAAAGAAGAAAATTCCATTCGCAGCTTCTGTAATCTCTACAGATAATTATAATTCGTATAATATGTTCGGTAACACGTGAAAACGATTTTCTTATCAAAGCCAGTAAAATATATAGCATAGATATAGTAAACCAGAGGGAGAGATAAGACATTAGAGATAATATATAACTTATCTTATTCTCAAAGTTATAACAAATCTTATATTGATGACGATGAAGTGGAAGAAAAATAATGTTTTATTCCATTAAACTAGGATGAAAACATATATATATATCATACCACTTTGCGTTTTACCCGATTCCATTTTTATAAGAAATCAAAATGGCCGACCACCACCACCACCGTGTGGGTACGTAACGAAAAGAAAAAATATCAAAATGGACGATTGATTTTAATTACGTTCATACGAAAGTGAATCGAAGTATTAAATATATTTATATTTTATTTACAAATTTTTAAATATAATCCTATAGTTTATTTATAAAGTTATTTCTTGGATGTGTTTTCTTCAAACTGCATTTTTTTATATTCTACGAATCGGTCATCATCATCATCATCATCATCATCATCATCATCGTCGTCGTGGTCTTCGGTTAAAGACACGTTTCTATCTGAAAATTAGTGAATCATCGCTATAACGTTTCAGTCTTACTTCTTACTTGCTGTATTATATTGGCTGGATGACGTAATGATGATGGAGAGGGCGTTGTAAATTTATTCGTTTCCTAGGTTAACGTCTTGGGCAAGTTTCTTGCTAACGCAAACCATACTTCTCTGACCATTTTTATCCTTTTTTTATTTTTCTTATTGCAACTAACATTCTTTACGATATTCTTTTTTAAATCATTTAAATATTTCTATGATAGTTAAACGACTGTATTTAGAAACTTTATATACCATAGAGTAAAGAGATAGATTTAAAGAAGGATAAATTCAACAAAGTAATATTATACCTTTAGTCAGGATTATAACAGAAACTTTGTAGTCCATGTCAATAATTTTATACAATACACACATACTCTTATATATATTTCCAAATGGCACAAGAATATTATCGTGGATCGTAAAATGCAATGTTCAAAGATCGTATTGAGGGATTGAATTTTTTTTTTCAAAAATACACGACACTAAACTTATTGCATTCTTAAAACTTGTTGTCAAAAGTGTTAAGAACACTAACCAACCAATCTAGTTGAGTTTGAGTAATGACCAACAATTCTTCCAGTGATAATTTCGGTTAACATTGAAAATAAGTTTTAGAGGGTTCAGAAAATATGAGAATTTGAGGTTTTAAAAATATGTCAAACTGTTGATGACTTGGTTGCTGGTTAGTGGTGGGTGGGCTATTTTTTTGGGTTGTTTTGTCCTACGACGTTGATTTTGTAGGATCACACACGATCATCATTCGGAGCACAAGAAGAGATGAGGATGATGATGAAGAGGAGGATGAAGAGGGCGAGGACGAAAGGGGGAGAGGTTCCCCATTTGCGATCCGCTCTAAAAGCGTACGCCGGAAATATTTCACCGGCGTCGTTGAATTCCACGGGGTCGCCCCTCCTGTAAATCCGGCAACACTGTTTTATACGTTCGTCGCGACGACTACAACGACTACGACTACGACTACGACGACGATGACGATGACTATGACGACTACGACGGCGACGAATGCGTACAGTTGCCGGCTTGTGACTTAAAAGCCAGGTGATCACGCGCGATTAAATATAGGATGCCGAATTCTATCACATCTTTGATGTCGTCCTCTCTTTCTATTCTTGGGGTTTTTTTTCGGTTGTGTCTAGCCTTTAAATTTCTTTTTTCGACACGTTTATGACTCAATTTTCTAACTCCATTTTGTTCCAACATTTTGAACATACAAATATTTGCCATTAATTAGAATAGGTATTTCAACTACTATAAATTATATATTATATTTATTAATATGTGATTAAATTTAGGTAATTTATACTTCAACAGCAAATCAGTATTGTCATTTTCAGTTTCTGATAACTCCTGAGATGTGTGATTTAATTTTTAATTTCATTTTGTTCCAACGTTTACACATACAAATATTTGCAACGAATTTTACACTAAGAATTAGAACTACCATAAATTATATTATATCAACTATTTTATCTCATCTGTATAAATAAATTAGAATTATACCTTTCAACAGTAAATCAGTATCATCATCTTCATACAAACTCCAAAAGGTTAATATGTCAATTTTCATGCAAGGTTTAGTTGTGACTATTTTTTCCCTAAAGAAAACTGCAATACAATTTTAAGTTATCATCATCAGGTATTTTGACCGTGAACAAGATTTATGTTTAAAATAGAATTGCTATAGTTACAGGTCGATCATTACGACATTGAACGTGTTAATTTCGATTTTGTGAAAATCCCTACCTAAGAATATCACGTGGATGTTTAACATGTGTCATAACTCGTGTCAGTCTCATGTTCCTTTTTCCTATTTCTTCCCCTTCCTCCTCTCATCCCCCTTCCCCTAAATGTTACGTACTCGTGTTCGTCACATACGATAAATGGGAGATTATAGAAGATCGG
The DNA here is from genome assembly GCA_023678845.1 of Mischocyttarus mexicanus. Classification (NCBI taxonomy): domain Eukaryota; kingdom Metazoa; phylum Arthropoda; class Insecta; order Hymenoptera; family Vespidae; genus Mischocyttarus; species Mischocyttarus mexicanus. Next base: position 2,853,112 of record JACGTP010000003.1, on the reverse strand, counting down.
AAACGTGACGTACATATATTAAATTTAATAAATATTTATTAATATTATTAATTTTTAATATTGCATTAAATTTTTATTAAATTTGAATGTAAATTTCTTGAGTTAAAATTATTCATATGCAAATAATACATCCTGTTGAATATAAATTAATTTTTTTTTTTTAAATCCCTTTTTTCTTTTCCAGTTTTAATTATTGATTATTTTTGCTCATTCACATGACCTAATTATTATTTGTACTATATTTTACTACTACTATTTACTACTTACTACTACTGTTTCTAAGAATATGTAGAGAGTACCTGTTCCATTTATCTCTTTTGATAACAACGAATATCAAACGAAACGGAAGCTGGCTAATGAAATTGGACACCAAGTCTCTTTCATATGCTATAGCAACACACACGTTTGATATACGTTTTGTTCATACTGTTCTCTCTTTACCATAAAGAAGAAGAAGGTTATTTGTTAGGATTCTGTATTCCTAGTTGTCATTACTTGCTGTAACAGTAATGTTTGTATTGAATATTACGGAGGGAAAGAAAAAGACGTGTTATGAGATTCTTCGATATATTCCAAGATCAAAAATAAATTCAACTCTCTTACTCGTCCTTCTCAGAAATAAAATACACCGTTTTTTTTGAAATATGAATCGTTTAAAATTGCAGCACAAGTTTGATTAGAGTTTTTCCATTAAGCTTAATTGTAAATGATTTTTCGTATTAATCTATTAAAAGGAATAAAATCCCAATGAAAACACCTTGAAATGATAGAAGAAATTATTTTTTAATTTGGATAAATGTGGGAAAGAGTATAATTGTTTTATTCGATAATTGGGGATTAGGTTAAACTATTCATTCATATGTATTATGGATTGGTTAATTATTCTTTGCTAATCCGATGTATTATAAACTCTGTAACTACATTTTTTGCATCAGGTTGTGCAGGTGACACAACATCCGGTGTTCTTCTACTTCATCCTTGAGTACAATTATTTGGTTCATTGAGAAAACTCTTCAAGCACTTATGCATCATTCTCTTTCTCTTTCTGTGATATCACTCATATATACTCTCTCTGTGTGTGTGTGTGTTTGTGCGTGCATATACGCTTTCCTCTTACAATAACCGTATGATTCATCACACAAATTAGAAAGAGGATACTCGAGTTCTTCTTCTATGTTTTAAACGTATTATGTGTGTATGTGTGTGTGTATTACTTGTTCATGATCGTGATTCCATGAATTTCAGATAATTGCAAACATTCTTTCTTTTTCTCTTATAAATCATCCTCGTTCTCCTCCTCCTCTTGCTTCTCCTCCGTTAATTTCCTTTTTGCAATTTTCAAATGAGATTTATTCCCGCCATTTCCAGGTCAAGCTCAAAAACTTCCCCTCCAACCTTTTTAATTGATAAAAAAACTCTAATACAATATCTGACGACGTTGAATTTTTATTCGGGGTGGGAGGGCGTAAACAAGAGAAAAAAGAAAACTATGATTATCGAGCGGAAGAGGAAATTACAACACGTCGAACGTAGTTGCGCCGTTGTGTGTTCTCTGGTAGCTTCGTAAGAGGGGGCGGCCATTTTAAAAAATGGTTTCCTTTCCTGCGCATGCGGTAGAATTGTTTTCTCGATCCCATTTTGCTTTTCCTCTTACTACTCTTTAACTCTTTTCTTTTCGTTTCTTTTTCTGCTTTACTCTCTCTCTTTCTTTTTTTATTTGAAAAAAAAAAAAGAAAAATGGAAAAAGAAAAGAATTATCGTTCGAGTCATTTCAAACCGATGAATCATCATCATCATCATAGTCGAGTTTATCGTTGCCATATACATACCAGAAAGATCGATTACGCAGCCGCCAACGAACGAAGACATTGCTTTTCGTTCAAGCGTATCGAATCGACCGGTTTTCTCTCTCACTTCCCCTTCCCCCTTATTCCCTCTTTCTCTTCTCTTCTTCCCACCCTCTTTCACGAAGTGAGAACGTATTTCGGGCGTGTCATCGTCGTGTCTGTGATTGCAAACCAAACACGTGGAATTAATGTGTGTGTGTTCTGTGTGTGTATGTCGTGCGCAATGCACTCGTGACTCCACTTTACTCGTATATATGTAGATTTCGTAGTAGTAGTATAGTAGTCATCACGTGACTCATTTCTGACTAATTAGGGAAGTATACTTGGTTGAAATTATTCTGATATTTTTTTTTTTTACTAATTACTTTTGTTTCTCTCATATTTGTTGGATAAATATTTTAGATACTTTTTTATCAGGACTTTAAGGTAATTATTTAACTGAATTTGAGATAATTTTTATTACTCTCGTGTGTGGTTCACAACACACGTTTTTTTTTCGTAGATTTTTTTTATGATATGGGAGCGAAAAAATATTTGCGCCTACGGTTTATAAAGTATCAGGTAGAAGAAATTATTGGACCACCCTGTAGATAAGACATAAATATAATTCGTGCGAAATAACGAATCGTAGAGATTAAGGGCATGATTTATCGTGGTTTTGAAAGTAGCAGCGTACGCGAGGGTAAAACCGTAACAGGAATCTCTGTTAGGTTGGTATGGTGTTCATGCGAGCTCAAGTATGCTTACGCATAAATAGGGCTGACGACAGAGAAGGGTCCAAGGATATACATAGGGTATATAAAAAAAAATAATAAAAAAAGAAGATAAAAAATCAATCTTTTCAAGCGCGCAACGAATAGAAGAAAATTATCTGCACCGTACATGTATCGCAAGATAATATTTAATAACTTTGATATGTGTGTCTGTGTGTGTGTGTACGTGTATGTGTCAGTTGAAATATCTTCTTCTTTACACCGTGTGTTCTTGAAATTATTTAAAATCTATTTTATATTATTTTTACACCGATATGCACTTTAAATTTTTTTTTTAATATTCATACGTTTTTAATCATAATTAATTATTGAACATATTGAAATAATTAATAATGAAACTATAATAATGATATTATGTTTAATATTAATATTATATATTATTATTACTTATTATTATTATTATTTTTTTATTATTACAATAGGAATCATGTTCTTACATAATGCAATTAACTTAAGAAAAATCGAAGATGTTACGTGACGATAAAGTACAATCCTAACGTTTTAATAATCCTAGGATAATTATTATTCATCGATTTTGATCTAATCTTTTTTTTTTTTCATACTTTTTGAAGTTAATTTTTGTTAATCGTAAAAAGAAATCTATCAAATTTGTTATAAAATTTAAAAAAAAATATACGAATATATTCATTTTTTTTTATATAAAATAAAAAAAAAAATAAAAAACACACACGAGGGTAAATCGTTGCAATGTTGGATCATGCTCAAATTGATTCTACACGTTGAAAGAATATTTTTTGCAAAGTCTCTCTGTCGTTGCTTTGTTCATTTTGGTAGCCCAATTTATTTTCTACCTTCGTGGCTCCGAAGTATTCGAGCGTTAAAAAAAAAAACAAAAAGATATAGGAAAAAAATGAAAGAAGAGGGTCGTCGAGAAGAAGGGGATTTCGGACCAATTAAATCTCTCCCTCCGATGACCGATGTTACAAATTTTATCCACGTTTCAATGTTTAGATTCAGAATTACGAAATTAGAATCCAATTTTTATTCCTGAATTAAAATTATTGAAATAAATACATAGATTGTGAACCTAAATCTTGTAGATAATTGAATTTTTCGATTAATATTTTTCATAAACACTTGGATAAACTTGCAAATACAAAAATTTGTTGATGTTATTCGAGAAACTTATAGGGTCATCCTGTATATAGAAGTATGGTTCCCTTGTATCTATAACTGGAAATTCTTCTGACTAAATTTTCAAAAAAGTACGTTGTCTTGATACCTGAACAGAAAGAAGAGGGTCGTATTTCGTAACGTATCGATACCTGAGATCCAAAGGGATGGGGCAGGGGGAAGGGATTGCACGAAGGGATCATCCAGCAGCTGAAGTAAAATTCCAAGTCCAGTAATACGAGTCATCTTTTTTTTTTTTATTCACAATATATAGTGAAGGTGTAAAAGTGGTTGGAAGGGGGATGGGAAGAGGGAAATAAGTGTGGGAAGTACAGAAGTATTGTCTGAAATGAACAGTAGATTATTTGAACACGTCGTCAGTGTTCAAAATGAATTGATATTATTTAATATTAAAAATTAATAAATAAATTATTTCAAATCAAATGTTGCGCATTTGACGTGACGCAAACGTCGCAAAGAAATTTAGGGACACATACGAAGTACTCAAAATAAATTTATAAACAGATTGTTTTTAAAAATTCTATATTCCGATGATTATTATTACAATGAAAAATGTTTTTAATTATGATTGCAGACGACACAATGTCCGTAGACAAAGAGGAATTGGTGCAGCGCGCGAAACTCGCCGAACAGGCGGAGAGGTACGATGATATGGCAGCAGCAATGAAATCTGTCACCGAAACTGGAGTTGAACTCTCCAATGAGGAAAGGAACCTCCTATCAGTGGCGTATAAGAATGTTGTTGGTGCGAGACGTAGCTCGTGGCGGGTCATTTCTTCTATCGAGCAAAAGACCGAGGGCTCCGAACGCAAACAACAGATGGCCAAGGAGTACCGGGAAAAGGTTGAAAAAGAACTACGTGAGATCTGCTACGATGTATTGGTAAGAGAAAAACATACTCTTTTATTTACCCCCTCCTCCTCCCTCTCCCTCACACATTTCTAAAAATCTTCCTTTTCCTTCTCCTTTTATCTGTTTTCTTTGAAACTCAACCAGTGACGTATTAACTTGGAGGGGAAAAAGCAATAAATTATTTTAAGAATGAAATAAACAAAAAAATAATGAATTTGTTTTTCTTCTAAACTAATATTACTCTCATTCATATTTTATACAAATACATAATAATTTAAAATTTATAAAACATACTTTGAAGTTTACTATGCAATTTAAAATGGTGTAGGTAAAAGATTAGTAGGTCCCCTGTTCGTAGAAAAATTTTGTAGATAATATAACATTACTTGCGTGAAATAAACTTAAATGATAACACAAAACGATTGGTTTAATAATACATTTCAAATATTAAATACTATGTTTATGTACATTAAATACCATTAATTTGAAATTATAAATATTGTAAAATTAGTAATAATATTTTTTTTCCTTTAAAAGAATTACAAATACGTGCTATGATTTTGTGTTTCGTATTTGTTAATTATTATATTATTCGTAAATAGAAACAAGGAAAAGAGAGTGAGAAAAATAAAATAATATTTTAAACACATTCTTAAAAGTTATAATAAACTCTTACGTTTCGAAACACACACACACACACACACACACACACACACACACACAAATGCACATATAAATACATACATAGATAGTTGTTCCACTTACGTTGATGTTATTTGCACAGCAGTGATCGCATTTTAAGTTTTTAACGTCAGTTAGCATCTCTTATTATAACACGTTAAAGTGTTTCTTGTTTAAATAAGTATGCGAGTATTCAAATAGATATCAAACATTGTATAACGAAACTTTACAACAAAATTATTTTCAATTGCATTGCTATACGCGAATAAAATCCAAGTTTTTCTTCGTTTTTTTTTTTTTCTTATTATTATTTTCAGTAAAACTTGTGTGTATGTGTGTGTGCGTGTGTGTGTAACCTATCTTGTAACAAGCAACACCTCTCATGCTATTGATTCTTTTACATAAATATCTACTCATCCTTTTGAAAGGTTAACGATGTATAAAATATGTGTTAAGAGGTGAACTTAAGTGTGTCAGAATATTATTTAATATAATATAAAAAATATAAATTTAAAATAACGAACAATTAGGTTAACCAATACAAATTATATAATATTGGAAAATGTTTATATTACACAGATGATAGAAGGGTGGGGAGAGGAAGTTAAAATAAATTTATCAATTATTTTAAATTCATTAAAAAATTATTTCACGTTTCGTGTAAGATTAATATTCAAAGCTTAGAATCTGTTTTGATCGTTTAAATATTTACAATACAAGTTGTAAAAAAAACATAAAATACATGGGTGGGTTACCTTTTTATCGTACGTTCGTACTTTTATTTAAATTTTTATAAAATGATCAAGTATAAAAAATAATTAGTATAAAAATCGTAATAGATTCAGGTTTTAAGGGCAAGGGAAAGGTATGAGAATCTTTAGATTTTGAAGAAGAAAAAAAGAAAATTGAAGGAAAGATTGGTAGTAGTATGTTGTAGTAGCGTAATCGAGCTCTTTGAAATTCAATCTGACTATGAGAATGATCTCTTCTCTTCTCTTGTCTCTCTCTCTTTCTCTCTTTCTTTCTAATATAATGTTGAAAAAGACACGAGGTAGAAATGAAGAAGATCGCATTATGGTAAGTCGATCCAAGAACTGGCACGTTAAAGACCCTAACAGCGAGTGATACTTTACAAACGGGTTTCAAAGTTACGGGACACGCGTGTTTTATTTTTTATTAACAAATTTATATTTTATTACTGTTACCTGTTTTTGCATTGGGTTAGTTGGTGAGGGGGGAGGGAATTACTAATAAATTTATTATGATTATTTTCTATAGTTTTTATTAAATAAATTTAATATTATTTCTGGATTTTTTTTTGTACGAACGAACGGAAAAAAAAATATTTTGGTCAAGTTTGTTGTACGATTAATTAAATAAATAGTTTATGAGCCTCCTACTGGTTTAACATTGAATTACTAGGACAATAATTAATAAATTTAATTATTATATTAAAAATCTGCGATACAAAATTCCTTTGATATTATCTTACGTATTAATAAAATATATTTTATTGATTTTATTATACCGCACAAAATTATAGATTTTATTTAACTAATAATACGTCACTTACTTTGTACCTACCATCCTTTCCATTTTTCAATCATGTTCGAGAAAGCTTTTTACATCTTCTTCCTCTCTTTGAAATCGAAAATAGATTCGATTCGGAAAAGGAAACAGCTTCGTTAGACCCTTCTAGAACGATCGTATCCTCCTTACCGGAAGTGGACGACATTGTTTTATAATAGAAACCCTTCCCCCTTCAAAGGAATTGAAATTAACCTAGAGGGAAAGAGAGAGAGTGAGAGAGAATAAGGTATCGATAGTCGATTTCATTCTTGTAACATTTACCAAAGTACACTTTCTCATCACATTTTAAAAGTACAACAATAACAACAAAAAATATATCTATTATTATTTTTTCTAATAGGTCATGAAAAATATTTCACACAAACACCAATAAACGTATTTTTTCCTCAATCTGTGTAATACAGAATAATCATTTTCAAGGTAAAATTCCTCTTAACCTTGACTGCACTCTGAGAATCTCTTCTGCTTGTAATCTTCAAATTTGCAAATGGTGTCACAAAACGAAATACCACTACTACTATTCTACTTTTATTACCACCACTACTATTACTCCTCTACTTTTATTACTACTACCACACTACTATCACCACCAATACTACAAGTACTACTACTATTATATACTTTTATTATTACTACTACTACTACCAACCATTATATTTCTACTACTACCACAACCACCATCAGCATCACCTGCTACTATTACTACTATCACCACTATCACCACTACCAATCACTATTACTAATACTACTACTATTTTTATTTTCTTTATACAAATTTTGTGACGTGTGAAATGATCAAATCTGCATATATATGCACACATATTACATACAACAATACTACAGAGTGCACTTTGCACGTGTCCTTACAAAGAATCAGCTGTTACTTTCCTCTTACACAAACACACATATACACATATACACACACGTGTATTTGAGATCCAGCAAAACCAGCTGCTAATTAAACGTTCCGTGAGAAGTAGGTCAGATTTGGGTTTGACGTACTCGGACTACGTAGGTAGATGGTACATACGTCAAAGGGTGAAACTGGAACAAGGTTCGATAACTGCAACGTGATATCCATATAGTTTATCTATCGATGAGATGATGATATTCTAGCATATAACATCTATTATCCTCATTTATCTTTTTATCTTCTTTATTTATTTCGATGATGCAAACTGTTTGTCGTAATCCATCCACCCACACCACTCCTCCCTTTTCGATTATTTATTAAAGATTTCTATTTATTTCGATATAACTTATCACCATGAAAGGGGAAAGGGGGAAGGGGAAACCACATTTGTAATTAATGGATACTAATCAATAAATTTAATTGACGTTTTAATGATTATTTTTATATTTCAAACTTAATCTATATTGTAACAAATTTCGATCAATTTTAAATCTTGACAATTTGTTTAATATATCTTATTTAATATATATATATAAATAATATTAAAATATATATAAATTATATTTTTTTCCACCAACCTAATATTATTGTTTTATTTTATTTGATTTATTTTATTATTATATTATATTTATAATTTTGTTTTCCAGGGTCTCTTGGACAAGTACCTGATCCCTAAGGCTAGTAATGCCGAAAGTAAAGTATTCTACCTCAAGATGAAGGGCGATTATTACAGGTATCTCGCAGAAGTAGCAACTGGTGAAACCAGGAATGGTATGTATTATTTTGTTTATTTTCAATCAAACGAATTGAATAACTTAAACGATAGTTTCGAAATACACAAAGGACCACTTTTTTTCTATTTTCTTCTTTTATACATTGATTTAAAATAAAAATTTCAATTGGGATGATGTGAGATTTGTAAAGTTTCCTGAAGATAAAAGTGGAATGAGTAAATGACTTAGGGTGGGTGTGTTTAGTACACCATTGTGTTTCGAAAGATATCGATCAAAAGTGGTCCCTTACGAAACACCCGTCTCAGACTTCTTCTAAAAGGTGAAACCAAGAAAAAGAAAAAAGAAAATAAGGTAGAAAAAAAAAATGTATAGCAGCAGTATGCAGCAGCTGCGTATCTTGGTTGGGTTGGCAGATGTTTCGATTAAAATAAAAAGTATCTTTCTCTTTCTGGTTGTGCTTACGTTGGCTTTTTCGTTGTGAAACCATTTTTCTTTTGAAGATTTCAAAAAGAATCGTTAAGGTTGGGAAGTACGGGTAAAGGAAAAAGGCATTACAAATGATACGGATTTTTTTCCTATTTCAAAGTAATGTTAATAAAAGTATTTTATTAAAGTGGAGTTAACAGAAGATATTATCTATCTGGTGGGAAATAAATAATTTGCTGAACGTCGTGGTGGTTATAAAAATTGTTTTAACGAAGTTTATTAATAACTAAACTTTGATACAGGATTTGGGGATTTTTTTTTAGAGTAACTTGAAAATCATGAAAAATATTCGAAAATTATTATTCTAACACATCTGCCTTCGCAACTTACACGTCAATTTCTTTTTTCTTTTCAGATTAGGATAACGAAATTCTTTTTCTTTTTTATTACTTCGAAAATAAACGAGTTTCATAATTTTGTTCTTGTTTATATTGCTGAATGAAAACTACTCTTTGGGAATTTATAATACGTAAGAAATTGTTAAAGAAAAAAGCACACATCTAAAACAAACCCGGTTTTAAATAAATGTTACACATTTTATTAACTTGGTTGAAATTGTTGTTGATCAAAAACTGGTGGTGTGTACCACCACTTTTGGCTTAACTTTTTATGCCAATTCAAATATATTATTTAAAGTTTTTTCTATCCATTCGATTGACAATTCTATGAAAATAATTAAAATATTTAATTAAAAGTATTAAATATGAATCAAATTGCAAAATTCTAGGATAATACAAAGATAATTTGTATGATTAAAAATATACCAAAGAGTAGTTGATCGATAAATTTGATTTTTAGCATGATTATATAAATAAAAGTTTGTGCAAAATGTTGATGCAATATAATAATAACAATAATAATAATAATAATAATAATAATAATAATGCTTTTGAATTGAATATGTTGACACATCTAACAAACCCAATATCTTGATTGTCATCCACGTACATATACAGCTGTGGTAGATGATAGCCAGAAGGCGTACCAGGAAGCATTTGATATCAGCAAATCAAAGATGCAGCCCACCCATCCGATCAGGCTAGGTCTAGCTCTAAATTTCTCGGTCTTCTATTACGAGATCCTCAATTCACCAGATAAGGCCTGTCAGCTGGCCAAACAGGTACGAAACACACTATTAACACTTAATCTGATATTACATTTCAAGTTTACAGGATTATTTTAGCCTACTGAATATAATGTAAGCGACTGACACAGTGAGATGGGGGTTGATGGTGGTGCAGTGTAATGGTGGTGGAAACAACAAGAAGATTATTTTGTCCTTGAAATTTCTTTTGTTGTTGGTTTTGTTGTTTTTAACATTGGCATGGCTTTTTCTTTTTGACAATACCAATATTTTCATTTGGGATTTAATATTGGGTTGATGGACAAAAAATACGACATTTTTTTTCGTCCACCAACCTAATATTTTGTATTTTTTTTTTATTATTACTTTTTCACGTCCCAATTTATGGTTGTTTTTATTAATCCTCTTTGGTTTTTTGTTTTTAACTGTTGACACGTAACGAAGAACAAAATATTATAGTCCTATGAAGAATATAATGGCAAGGGTTAATTTTTTGGTTTCAATGGTATCATTTTTTTTGTTTTTTTCTGTTATTTCAATTGCAGCGGTAGTCGATGATTCACAGAAGGCATATCAAGAAGCGTTCGATATAGCAAAAGCAAAAATGCAGCCTACACATCCGATCAGGCTTGGCCTTGCCCTCAACTTCTCAGTTTTTTATTATGAAATAATCAATTCCCCCGCTAGGGCCTGTCATTTGGCCAAACAGGTCAGGGGTAACAAGTATCATTTTCTTTTAAGTGTGATTCGGTTTGAATTTTTTCTTCTTTTCTTTTCTTTTTTTTATGGCTGGATTGATTATACATAAACATTTGCCAGTAAGAAATAATAATAATAATAATAATAATATGTAATAAAGACTATCCGTGTGTGTGTGAGTATCCTTGTTTGATAAAAAAGTAATTCTTTAAACACATTTCACCAGTAACGACAACCTTAAAAATATTTTTGATGCATAATCCTAGCATATTAGTAATTATGAAAAAAGTTAAAATAATAATAATAATTAATTAAGAAAAAGAAATTAATATATGGATTTTAAAGGTTGAACAAAAATCATTAACATATTTTCTAAAAACAAAAACAATTTCAAGATAACAATATATTATTATTCCTCCCCACCTCTACACACCTGTACCACTATTAACTCGCCTAAACAGTCGCTAGGAAAAAAAAAATTAAAACGTTTCTAATGTAATTAAATTTTTAATCAAAATGAATAATATGAATTGTTTTGCACGAAAGTATTAAGTTGTCAAGTTTGAAATGAAAGCAAATTTAAATTCAATTATGTGCATTTTATACACCATTTTTTACTTGATAACCTAATACATACATATACGATTATCTAACACAATTGTAGTTTATCTGAAATTAATTCAAATCAATTGAGATTAAATTCGTTAAAAATAATATTATATAATTAAATTAAATAATAATAATAATAATGTGTGTACATATACAACTATCTAACATAATTAAAATTTATCTAACATTATTTCAATATATCAATTGAGATTAAATTAATTTAAAAATAATATACATATTAGTCCAGTCAAATTAGAATTTTGACAGAATGTTGCTACGAATGCAACGAAAGTTATTCGTGTGAATTATGAATACGTACTTATAGTGCCCAATGGTGCATATCCATATCCATATATGCACTATACACACTCACTCACATATGCAACTCACTTGTATAAGAAAGAATACACGCACACGCGACGCGAAATAAATCACATATTTAAATAATATTGTTCTTACACCTTCCGAAGCTCGAAGAAGACTAACGATTATTATGAAAAGTAATTACGAATACACTCGACAAGTACCGAACATACACGAAGGTCAATAACAAATCTAACGACGAAATGGCTACAGTCGGTTGTCGACACTGGCCGAAGAGTGACGAAGATTAACGAACGCAAACAAAAGATTGAATACCTTTGCCTATCTTTCTTTCTATACATTCAGTACGTATAGGATTGTTATGTTTTTGTACAGCTGACCTACTTCTGTATCGCTGACCTACTTTTCATACCAGTGACCTACTTTTGAATAGCTCTTTTCTATTTCTAATGATAGATTTTTATTTATCAACATTAAAAAATTAGAGAAACAAACTTTAAAAAATTCTCCTGGCCGTAATAATTAATATTTTCAAAAAATGAAATATACATATTGTTCTTTGGGTTTCCTATAATTATAAAAAAAATCAGGAACGATATCGGATTGTTGCATTTTGTGGTGCGTTTTGGGCAAATTATGTACCTCTTAATATGACTACTTTCCCGACCTTTTAAAATTTTTTACTCTCAGGTGGGAACAATATCCATTTTGAGATAAAAATCAGGCTAGATTGACTGGACTATATATAAATATATAAATAATAATAATTCTTAATAATTATTCAATACAATTTGAGTTTATCTGACATTATTTCCAATCAATTGATATTAAATTAATATATTATGTTGTCAAGTATGAAATGGAGCAAATTTTAATTTAATTATATGCATTTTTTGTTCCATTTCATACTCGACAAGCTAATAAATATGTATACGATAATCTAACACAATTTGAGCTTATCTGACATTATTTTAATATCTCTAAATTGAGATTAAATTAATGAAATAATTAAAATACTATAAATATATAAATAATAATAATAATAATATGTAATTATTTTAGGCGTTTGACGATGCGATCGCGGAACTGGACACATTAAACGAGGACAGTTACAAAGACTCCACGCTGATCATGCAGCTGCTGCGTGACAACCTCACTCTATGGACCAGTGACACGCAAGGTGACGGGGACGAACCACAGGAGGGCGGCGACAACTAACCTTCCTAAGCTTTAAGTCCCTTCTAATCTAATAAGAACATCCTACTCTCCTATCGTCTCCCCCGTCCCTTACAAGTGCTCACCCACCACCCCCCATTTTCCATCCATTCATTCACACACCCCTTTCTTTTCTTTCTTCTTCTACTTTTTCTTCTTCTTCTTCTTCTTCTTCTTCTAATTCCACGCGTTTCCTTCTTCTTCTTCTTCTCCCCTTCTTCTTCTTGTCACCCTTTTTTTATCCTTATCATCATCCCCTTTCAACAACAACTAACAAACCTTATCAAACTTTTCGTATATCTTCTTCTTATCACTCCCTTTTTATTCTCTACTTTCCCCTTTTTTTGGTCACACCTTCCAACAAAAGAAAAGGAAATGAAACGCTTCAAATAATTCCCTTTTTTATTTTTTTTTTCTCTCTCCTCCCTCCTCCTCCTCCTCTTGATAATTAAAAACCACCAACCACCTAATCCTTGTCTAATATTGTCCCGCCAACAATAACAACAACAACAACACATCCGTACATCATTATAATGAATTGATGTGTCGCCGATGCCGTCGTCACAGCTATTATATAAAAACTTACTACCACTTACTTATATAAAACACTCGGCTCGAAATTAAAAAAAACAACAACCAACCAACAACAACACCTCGAACGTTTAAAAAAGCCTCTCTACAAACAAACACCACCGATGAAACAAATAAATAAAAAAAAAAAATATAAGATATATATAATAAAATGATAAAAAGAACAAAAAAAAATTTTGAGAGAAGAAGATAAGGATTCTCGGCCATGTACCCTTTCGTCGACCATGCGAAAATAATACACATATATATATATATACATATATATATATATATTTGTATTTATATACAGGGTGGTTTTTCCCACGTAACTTGTGTAAAAACAACACTTTCTATAAAACTTCCCCTTCAAAAATTAACGTTTAACGAACAAATTTGGTTTGTAAATGTTGTGTACGGTTTAAAGGGGTGATTGTGTTTGTTTGTAATTTTTTTTTTTTTTTTTTTTTTTTTTTTTAAATAGAATATTATATTTATTTTTATATATCAAAATATGGAAGAATTGTAAAATCTTCAGTAGAATAAAAGAAAAGAAAAAAAAAGAAACAAAGTATTGACCTTAAAAAACTCAATAAACCGAGGATTAATAATTTTCCAATTCTTTATTAGGTGTACCATTAATAAAGAAAGGTCAACAATTCTATATCTTTCATATTTTGATATAAAAAAAACAATATAGTATTCTAATTAAAAAAAAAAAAAAAGAATAAATAATATAGTATTCTAATTTAAAAAAAAAAATAGATAAAAAATAAAAAAATTGACATTGAAATAATCTCCAAAATAAAAATGTTACCAACCATAATTTTATTACTGCTAATTCTTCTTTAAATCATGCAAACAAACTCTCCTTCGTATACCAAATTTGTTTCTTATAAAAGAATATTTTGAAAGTTATTATAACAGAGGGGGGTGGAAGAGGGGATTAACAAGTTGCTTAAAAAACATCACCACCACCACCATCCTTATATAAAAAATATTTTCATTGAATATCGTTGCTCTCTCACAAAGCACACGTGACCATCATCATCATCATCATCAGCATCATCTCCTCTTTCTCTCTCTCTCTCTCCCTCTCCCTGTCTCTCTCTCACTCTTTCTCATTTTTTAAATCTCTCTAACTCTTAACTCTATTATTATACTTTTCACCTGAACAATTAAATTGTTCTGTTATTGTTATTACTTGGAAAGGAAGAAATAATAAAAGAGTGAGAGAGTGGGAGGAGGAGGGAATAGGAAGAAAATAAAAAAATTGAAATAATAAGATCATTGAGAATTAGAATTGAATAAACGTGGCAAATAAATGAACAACAACCGAACGAGTAAAAAGAAAGAGAGAGAAAGAGAGAGGGAGAGATTGTAAATGTATGAATGAATGTGTGAATGAATGTGTGAATGAATGAAGGAACGAATGTATGAATGAATAAACGAACGAATGAGAATGAATTACGTGTCATGAATGAGTGTGTGTGTGTGTGTGAGAAAGAAAGAGAAAGAGAGAGAGAAAGAGTTACAAGTAACGTGGTAGGAGACGTGGTGGAAGGGGCAGGGGAGGTGGTAGTGCTCTCGTAATAAAAAGCATGTTTTTTTATCCGCGTTAATAGTAAATAGTATTGTGTATTGTATTTAGTATTGTGTTTTACAACGACGAAAAGAAAAATGGTCGAGGGTCAATGATCCTTTTGTTTTTGTGTTTTCTTTTTTTATTCTTTTTTGGTCTTTTATTTTTGAATAAACCATACATACACACACACATACCTCTACATATTGTTCATTTATATTGGTTTGGAAGTGGTGGAGTAGGAGGAGGAGGAAGGAAGGAAGGATACGATCAAATCGTGAAAAGTGAAGTAACAACAATTTAAACAACCCAAGAACACACGATTAACATAAATTTATAATAATTATGATAAATATAAGATTGAAATAAGAGAGAAGGAGAGAAAGAGAGAGAGAGTAAGATAGGAGAATATTTTCGCAGATTTTGTCTCGTCTTTTTCTTTCGTTTAACAACATTCGTGTGTATCTTTAAAACTTATGGTTTTTTTTTTGAGGGTAAGATAAAGAGGGGTTGGTAAAATAATAATTGAAAGAATAGTATAAACGTGTAAGATACATGTGTATAAACATCACACATATATATAACATGTATGTGTGTGTGTTTGTGTGTGTTTCTATCAGAAAAAACGTAAGTGGAAGATTAAAAAAAGAATAGAAAGAAGGGAAGAATTTTAATTGCAGAAAGGGGAATAATATCAAGTGTGTGTGTGAGTGTGTGTGTGTGAGAGAGAGAAAGAATGTAAGAGTGTAAGATTTTTGGCAGTTATGAAAAAAAATAAATAAATAAAAATTCTCAATGTGTCAGTTATCAAAAGTATTTTCTTTTTTTTTTTTTTCTAAAAAAAGAAAGAAAATACAAGGAAGAAAGAACAATGTGTGTACTTCTTTGTATATCTGTGTGAATGAATGTGTTACATGTTTGAATGAATGAATGAATGGATGAGATAAAATGAGAGGAAAAAATGAATGTAGGAAACATTTGTAATTGTTCCGCGACGAGACACTGAATGCAAAGGTTGAGACACCTAAACCATCCACCTATCCTCACCCCCACCATTACCCACCACTTTCATTATTCCCAGAATCTGTTGTTCGTTACTTCTATCTCTGCTAACCCAGAATATTCGTTAACTTAAAAACGAATACGTAATTAAACAAGATTAATTAATTAAAGAAAGAAATAAAGAGCGGGAAAAAGTTCGAACTACAAAAACTAATACTTGCGATGAGGATACATAAAGTGAAATAAAAAAAAAAAAGAAGAAAAAGAGGAAAGAAAAAGAGTCGAAGGAAAGAAACGAAATTTAAACTTTGAAGAAAAAAAACAAAAGCACGTATAAATCTAAAAAAAAAAAAAATAAACAAACTAACTAAATACATTTATTACCACCACTCTCCCTACCCTAACCCCCTTACAATTATCATTAAATTAAAATTTCACATTGTCTAGCAAGTACGAATATTATTATTATTATTATTAATTATTATTATTATTATTATTATTATTATTAATTATTATTATTATTATTATTAATTATTATTAATTATTATTAATTATTATTATTATTATACGAAGGGAAGAATGCAGGAGGAGAAAAGGAGAGTAAAAAAAAAATGAAAAAACAAAAAAAAAAGATAATGAAACAAAACAAAAATACATTAAGTTATTAAGTTCCAAACTAAACCCATTTGGTGTGACTTGATTTAAAAACACACACATACACACAAACACATACGTATTTTTTATATATATATTTTGTGTAACACGTGTCATACACGTTTAACCAAAATATTTTTTACAATTATCCCCACCCCTCTTTCCTCTTTATTATCATTCATTAAATCTTTTCTAATTCTCCCCTTTCCCTTAAAATCATTTTGAAAAAGAAGGAAAAACAAAGCCACCCTTCTCACGTATATAACACCATGCGTCGCATTATTATTATTATTATTATTATTATTATCATTATTATTATTATCATTATTATTATTTTCTTCTTCTTTATTTCCTACCACTGTCGTCATATTATGAAAAAAAAGAAGTTCCATTTATATTTAATATTTAAAACGAAGAGGAAAAATACGAGAATACCCTCGCACATTTTTTTCTCTCTGCGAAAACTGTTAAAAAAAAAAATAATAATAATCGAAAGATCGTTGTTTAATTAATAGTAGTATTAATTATGCTATAATTGTGTCGTCGTATTATAAATTAAAAAATAAATTAAAAATATATTTGATGCTGCGAGAAAAATTCCAAAAGTTTCAAAAGAGAGAAAGAGAGAATAAAAGAAATCACACACACACATACACACTACACACACGTCTTCGCTTTTAATCGTCGTCGTCGTCATCGTCGTCGTTCTTCGTCCTTGGCCATGTCCGTCTTCTTAGAAAACAGCAGCCAGCAGCAGCAAAATAAGCTCGTGCAAACGCGGTAGATCAAAATGGTGGGGGTAGGAGTGTAAGGGTGGGTTAGAGGAGGAAGAAAGGAGAACAAATTTTTATTTTATTTTTATTTCATTTTATTATTTCATCTAAGAAATTTATTCTTTCACCCCATCTGTTTTGTTATTCGAGAAAAGAACACAATTGGGGTGGACGAGGGGGATGGGATGAAAAATGTGTTCCTGAAACCACCCCCCTTCTAACGTGAAGAAGACATATACCACCAACATACTATATTTATATATATATATAATATTATTATTATTATAAATGTATAAAAAAAAAACTGTTCAATTAATTAATTAAATTAATTAATTAATTAATCTGCGACGAGAATTCTATTTCAACAAATAATTAATACGATCTGCTGATGTCTTATACGTTTATGGTTGTGCATGAATAATTTTTCCTATCATCCCCATCCACCACCCCTGTTACCACCCCTCTTTTTCATAATCACCTTTTTAACACGTTATACTCACAATATAATATTTATTATTATATTAACCCTCTACCCTCCTACCCAACCAACCAATCACTGAAAATGTTAGGAAAACTTTGAATAAAAAAATATTTAATGCGTACAGTTAATTATATTTGTGAAAAAAAAAATAAAAGAGGGAGAGTAACACTTATGAATGAATATGTTAAAAACATTTTGTTGAAAATTGTTCACTTCTTTGGATTCGTTGAGGAGAAGAAGGAAGAGGAAGAGATTATGCGTGAAACTAATTCCAAAAAAGATAAATTATTATTATATATATCATTTCATTGTTTATATCAATGAAATAAACTCATTGATAATCATTTACTACAAGAAAGAAAGAAAGAAAAACTATACGTAATCCTAAACAAACAAACAAGATTGTAAAGTTTAATAAAAACTATTCGGTTTCTATTGGTAGGAGAGGAAAAGAGAGAATAAAGTTTAATTAGAAAGAAAGAGAAAAATCGAATGAGTGTGGAGAGAGAAAGAGAGAAAGAGAAAATGTGTGTGTGGTGTGTGTGTGTGAGAGAGACAGAAAAAAAATCTGTGTGAGAAAGCTGATAATAATTTATTATTATGGGCCAGTTAATGAATGAGTGAAGGGGGATAAAATACTCTCGCACACAGCAACAGCAACAAAAAAAGGGGTGGTGTTAATGAAAGGAAAAATTTGTACTAACTTATGGTTGTAATACTTTTCTTTTATACTTATTTCCATTATTTTTCATCATATCTCTCTCTCTCTCTCTCTCTCTTTCGATCCCCTAAATACCATCTCCTTTCCTCATTCACCCTTCTTGAAATGGATTATTTATTTTCCAACTTTTTATCTGCGAGTGTTTTACGAACGTTATTTTCTTTGGCATTTTTTTTTCCATTCATGGTTGTTTCTATTCTCTTCTTTTTCTTCAATTTCTCCCAACACTACCTCCAATATTCACCCCCATTTCTTTTTATTCTTCTTTCTCGTCATATTCGCTTTAAACACACACACACATACACACATTTACACTCGAATACACATTTGCGTGCATAAAAATACCCACCCTTGCATGCAAGACACACACACATACGTGTCTCGAAAACACCTACCCCTCTTTTAACACACCACCCACGTTCTTCGAAAAAAACATAATAACGAATTATGATAATGAAAAGAAAATAATAATAATAAAGCAAAACTTTATTAAAAATAAAGTTGTCGACGAGAGGTGTGTTTTGTTTCAAAAAAATTTCTTGAGAAAAAAAAACCAAAAAGAGAGAGAGAGAGAGAGAGAAACCAAAAGCAAAGAAATATATTATATTATTATTATTATTGATCATCTAACATCGTTATTAAAAATATAGAGTCGAGAAGAAGAAATAAATCAGACGACACGCACACATTACTACCCACTACCACCACCACCACCATCATCTTATGCGTTTGTGTGTGTGTGTCAGTCATATGTAAAGTAAAATAAACGCACGGTATTTAATAATGGCGCGTTAAACAGATTTTGATCCCAAATTTCGGCCGTTTTCTCTGTGTGTATGTGTGTTGTGCGTGTGTGTGTGTGTGTGTGTTGGATATATTATTATAATAATATTAAACGATCCAATTTAACGGGATAAAAAAATTATTGCAACCAAAAATGATTAAAAACGGAAAAAAAAGAAAAAGACAAAAAAAGAAAAAGCAAAAAAAAAATAATTAATAATAATAATAATAATAATAATAAAAATAATAATAATAATAATGATAATGATAAATAATGATAAATAATGATAAATAATAATAATAAGTTGTCCGCTTGGCATCGAGAAGCTAGCAGCAAACCAGCGTCGCTTCCAAAATGGCTCCCCTTTTGCCCTATTATTAATCCCTAAACCCACCCCCTGTTTATTATAAAAAATTCTCCCGAATACCCACCCTTAACCCTCTACCATGGAAAAAAAAATACAACACACCCTCTCTTCGTCCCTCCTACCGAATTATGTTGTTCTATTTGTATTTATCATCGATCATCGTAATTGTAAATTATAATTATTATTATAAACGTTTACACGAGATAATAAATTCTGATAAAATGTCTAAGAAAAACCATAAAAAAAAAAACATCTACGGCTGGTCTATCTTATCTATCTTATCAATTAATCTCTTAAATCGGATTGGTGGAAAAAAAAAAGAAAATGTCGGATTTTCTCATTGAATTGTGACCAAAAATTCAGACATTTTTTTTCCATCAACCCAATGTATTGCTTCTTTGACAATTTTTATTTTACATTGCACGTCTTTTAGTGTAATAATTACCCTAATTCCTCATTCTCAACCCTTACAATCCCATCTACCCCCTACTATTTTTATCTATTCAGATTTTTTTTTTTTGGTTACATTTTCACATCTCATTCCTCGGTTAGAATTTTTTTTCTTTCTCCACCAATCTAAGAAAATTCAATATTAATATTATTAGGATTCAATTTTTAATCGTACAACACACAACATTGTATGTACGCATAGCAATTATTAAGTTATGCGAAATTTACCTTCGTCGATATAAATTACCAACCCCCTTACCCTTTCTATTTTATGATTAAATTAATCGCGAACTGTTTTTAAAATATTCTGAATTCTTTTTCGTTTTATTATTATTTGTAAAAAATCATTTTTCAATGAACCACATACTTCCCGCGGAGTTTACTTATTTAATTATCGGCAAACAATATTTTTAAAAATAATTATTATTTTATCCTTCGTCGCGAAGGATTATTATTCTGCATTTGATTATAAAGAAAAAAATTACAGTGATTCTCAATTTGTGTTATCGAACAAAATACGCATATTGTTTGAAATATGTTGCTGATCGAATTAAAATAAAAATATATTAATTTTTGTTCGTGAAACAGAAACAAAAATTTTATTTGATTGATGGTAAAGAAAAAAAGAAAACATGATGAGAAATGCAATTGAAACGTTAGTTTCTAAATTATAATGCACATGGAATAAGATAATTAATCCAAGGATTCTCAACAACACCGTGTACACGTTGATAGAAATCAAAGGTCAATAATAATTGGAGAATCACTGGGTGTAAATTATTACTGCACATTTCCTATAAAGATTTGTAAATAAAAATTTATTAAATCAATAATGATCGATCCTGTGACATTGACATACGTCAAACTATATTTCTAAATGAATACGTAATTATTTATTTCTCGTATTAGAAGCTCTAAAATTAGACGTTTGAAATGAACCTTAAAATCTACGAGATCATCGGCACGTATTATTATTTTAGTAAGTCCACCTTTTAGTAACTGGATTTTCTACATTGGAAACATCACGTAATCTCATATCACTTCGCATGACTGAAAGTTTTTTATTCATTGATGACTAAATTGGGAGGGGGGATTAGTCACAACCTTACATTGACATCATTCTTTCAATTCATTTATATTTAAATAATAAATTTAAAAAAATTAAAATATAATTTATATACAACAATAAATTTCAGGATATATGATTATTAGATTAAATTATTTACAAAAGTTACCCCACCACCACCCTTAAATGATCAGAATTTTCAAATAGATTTTTAGTTAAAAAATATTTCATATTTCCTGTTACTGTTTAACAATATTTTTTGACTTATTTTCAATATAGAATAAGTATAATTAATATTAGAAAATTCGTTATGAATAATAGTCCTAAAGTTGGGAACTTTGGATTAGTTTATGATGTGTGAAATGAAGTTAAATTAAATTATGAGATGTTCGTGCTAATGGTTTGTTCAATTATTTATCATTTAACATAAATTATATGAAGATAATAATTTTGTATGAAAGTTTGAAACGTTACAACAGTCTTTGAAGGTAAGTAATTACACTTTCTCTGATGAAATTAAGTGACGATATACGAAAGCATGATGAAATCTTGATTTGGAAAGGAATTTCAGAGAGACTTTGGTACCTAAAGTATATATATATATATATACATTAGGAACCATAACAAGTTTCTGTGAAGGAAGATGTTCCTAAAAAGAATTTTTTAATAATAATTGCAAATGGAAATAAAAAAAAATAATTCCCACATCATGTATATAATATATACACATATATATATATATATATTCATGCATAAATATTAATCGATAATTGCAAGAGTTCGACAATACGTCATTTTAATTGCATACAAAATATATTTGCGTACGTCGTTGATGCAAAAAATAGAAAAACCACTCTTCAAGTTTCAATGTCAGTTTTAATATAGTAAGAGAAAAAGAGGTTACCTGATACTATAAATAAAAAGAAGAAGAAATATTGAACATAGTGATCATTTTTCGCGATACCAATGATGGTAGTAGAGACGAATTTTCATCATTTTTAAATAACTAATTTGAAAAATTAAGCGGGAATTTAAGGCGTAACGTTATTGGTCAACATGGCTGCCGGGTAAAGTTCATTGGTTAATGAATCCGATGGGGGGTGGGAGTCACGTGTTCGAGGAGGGTCAGTGGTGGAGCATAGGAAAGTAAAGGTCACCTTCAGTCGCCCAAACGTAGTGCGAGTCTTGTCTTTGACGGTTCGATAGTTGTAGCATCGTCGAGTGCTACATTTTATCAAAGAAAGATAGAAAGAAAAAGAAAGAAAGAGAGAGAAATAAAAAGAGAGAGAGAGTGAATAACACAACACGTTTTATCATAATTTGCTTCGCTCATACGACGAGGGTCCAATAATTTTCTTTAAAAGTGAGTAACAGCCATTGTAATACTTTCTTCCTTCCTTTTTTAAAACCACCAATTGTCATATTATATATTATTATTATTATTTAAACATTGTTTATAGTAATGACAAAGTTTTGTCCCTAATTTATTTATAATAATTTTATACTAATTTATACACAAACACCTATAATGTTCTATACCTGTAGATGAGAATAACTAACCATTTGTCTCTTGACGTTAAAGCTCGGTTCACAATATTTTTCATGTGATTATATCTACTTATATATACATACGTTGGCACGAATTGTCAGATAAATTGTCAAGTTTCTTCCAATGCAAATATATTTTTTTCAATTATTAAATGAACTTTCATTAATCAACAGACATAGTTTAATTGATACTTATTATTAAAATTACAGAAGAAAGGTAGATAAATGTGAATTGAGCTTTATTCAACAATGAACGATTATTCATACACACACTCATATTATATATATACATACATTAGTATTATTATTCAATATCATCATACTATTTGAATTTCATATTTTCTATTATTTGTCACAGAAATAAAGAAACGTTGTGAATCGAGCTTTATTCGACAATGAACGATTATTCACACACACACACAAACATATATATTTAGTATTACTATTCAATATCATCACACTGTTAAAAAGGTTTTGCGTTTTGTTGATGTGCCACCTTTTTGAAATGTTGCCAAAATATGTTTCTTTTATTAATAACATTGCATTTAGAAAATCGAAACGTTCCTTTGAGTATATTGTTCAAATATCTCTTTCACATTTTTTTAAATTTTATTTCTAGTTATCAAACATTATTTCAAAAATATCTAAATTAAAAAATTATAATATTCCAATTTTCTTTTTAATTTTATAAAAATTAATTAGAGTATAAGTTATGAAGATGATGATAATAACAAAAAGTAAAATAATATTTATAGAATAACACTGTGATGATAAATCTTAATAATGAAATGTAATATTGTTGATTCAGTATTAAACTATGTTTTTTAACGTTTGCCAAACTTTGATTTATCTGTTATATATGTTATGTATGTATGGACTATTATCCTATATACATGTGATACATGTGATACGTGCTATTGTATATACATTACTGAGCTAAAGTTGCAACATTTATTATATTCTATTATGACAAAAGAAATACTGATCCAAAAACTAGAGATATAGATTGCAATGACAATTTTTAATTTCAAGGTGAAGAAATCTTTTCTCTCTCTCTCTTTGTTGCTTCAAAATTCATCATGTTGATTGTAAACAATTATAAAATAAGAATAGTTAATAAATACTAAAATAATATATGTATTATTTTATTTCGTGATTTTGTAATCTACATCAGTGATTATCATTAATTTTAGTCTCAAATATAGATAACGATTATCAAGAGCATTTATACATTAAATAGAAAACTCAATATTTGTATCCATGATAAATCTTTAGGAAGAAAAATAGTAATCGATTCAAGTTCTATCCGATAATTTGATAAAATTATATATTCATATAATAAATTAATTATGTCGAATAAGCATTATGATATTAATAAAAAAGAATTGGATGTGTATATCATGCATACGCATGTCGAAGATAAATCAAATTTTTGCAATGTGTCTAGAGAAAGTTCAGAAATATTTTGCTCTTGCAATGATCTACAACATGAAATTGATTTAAGTAAATAACCACTTAGATAATGATAAATAATTAATTTAAAATAAATATTATCATATTATAAAGTTATATTTTCCTAAAAAGATTTGTAAGATTAATATATCTTGTGATGTATTATTTATAAAGATCAATTTATTTTAATTAGTACTTTTTTATAGAAAGATTGTCAAGTTAACGGTGCAATCATGGCGGAAGAATCAGCAGCACAAACTAAATTTATAAAGCCAGGTAGTCATAAAGGTAAAGGTTTAGCGGTCTTTACCAGTGGTGGTGATTCGCAAGGTGAATATACATTTTATTATTGATATGTATTTAATTTTAAGATATTAAATAACTAATACTATAATATTTGGAAATTAATTTGTAGGTATGAATGCTGCTGTAAGGGCAGTTGTAAGGATGGGCATATATCTTGGTTGCAAAGTTTTCTTTATCAGAGAAGGTTACCAAGGTATGGTAGATGGAGGAAATAATATAGTTGAAGCAAATTGGTCATCCGTATCATGTATCATTCATAGGGTTAGTAATTGATACTTTGATAGCAATTTTAAATTTAATTACAATTTAGTATCCAATGTAATTTTGTTAATTTTTAGGGTGGCACAATGATAGGATCCGCTAGATGTACAGATTTTCGAGAACGTGCTGGTCGTTTAAGAGCAGCTAAAAATTTAATAACCAATGGAATATCCAATTTAGTTGTTATTGGTGGTGATGGTTCTTTAACTGGTGCTAATCTTTTTAAAGAAGAATGGGCTGATCTTTTGAAAGAACTTACTAAAACTGGTATTATTATAAACAACATTAATGTCTAATTATAATCATTAGATCGATTCAATATTGTTAATAATATTTATTTGTTAGGTGAAATAACTCCCGAACAAAGTGAAAAATACAAGTACTTACATATCGTTGGTCTGGTGGGTTCTATTGATAATGATTTCTGTGGTACTGATATGACTATTGGAACAGATTCAGCACTACATCGTATTATTGAAAGTATTGATGCTATTGTTAGCACTGCTTATTCTCATCAACGTACTTTTATTATGGAAGTTATGGGTAGACATTGTGGGTATGTATAAAAAATATCTAATTTATACTATTATAATATTAATAATTAAAAAAACAACAAAAATTTACTTCATTTTTAAAAAGAGTCATTTTAGGAGTAAAGTTTCTTTTTTTATCTTTTCTTAAAAGCCAGTATAAGTTTTCAATCTTTTTTTGAATATTTCTTTATACGTTTTAATATTGACTTAGTTATTGGTACGTTGGTTACCAAATTTTGTTATATGGTACAATATAAAAATGAAGATTATAACATTTGGCTAGGTATTTGGCCATTGTGGGCGCTCTAGCTGCAGAGGCAGACTATGTTTTCTTCCCAGAATGTCCACCACCCGTCGACTGGCCTGAAAAACTATGTAAAAAGTTGGAACAGGCATGTTTTATGAATTTTCCAAATTTTTCATATATTTTGTTGCTTTTAACTAATAGAATCTTAACAAAAACAACAACAACAACAACAACAAAATGTTTTTATTTTTTTAATATCATGCTTTAATCGCTGAGTGGATTTCAATGTTTCAAATATGTACCACATTTAAAATCCTTTTTTGATCTGGATATACATAAGGGCGAGTGGACAAAAAATGTTTCCTCTTTTTTCTTTTTTTACATTTGACGGAACAAATTCCAAAACTCTGTAGACTTATCATTTCAATTGGAAAAAAGAAAATATTGAAAATAATCAGAATTCAGAAGACTTTCAGGTATTTAACGATAGCCTCAAGTTTGGCTACAGAAGCTTGTTATTCGTTTCTTCCTGAATGTCCAACAAAAGGTGATTGGGTCGACGAAGTTTGTCAAGCTGTGCAAAAGGCATGTCTGATCGAATTGTCAGCTTTACAAATTTTTAATAATCGTAATCGTACAACTTGTATTTAAAATCTATGATAAAATAGTTAGATAATCCCTCCCCTTTTGACTGTAGAAAAAAATATATTATAATTTTTAATTAAGGTAGCCAATTATACTTTTAAAGGACATTCAAACATAATATTTCACAAACGCTAGATTTCATATTAAAACAAGAAGTAATATTCAATACGAAAATATTATTCGATATGTCAAATCCAATGATGATACATTTTATCAATTAATTCCATTTATCCTATTTAAAATAAATCCTTGTATTATGACTCTAATAAGTCATTGTAAATGTACTTAATAAGTGTAGTACATATTACCTGTATTAGCTAGTTTTCATGGCATACCCATTACAGTTACCTGGCTCTAGTCGCAGCTATCTGTTGTGAAGCAGATTTTGTTTTCATCCCAGAATGGCCACCAGAGCAAGATTGGCCGAACAAGCTCTGCAAAAAATTGTTGCAGGTTTGCTAACGTTATGTTTTTTTTTTTATTTTTATTTTCATTTTTATTTTTATTTTTATTTTTATTTCAATTAATTGAAATTCAATTACTTTGCTTTATGTTATCTATACTTTACGTCTTAAATACAAATTAAAAATTAGCTTTTTTTTACAGTTTTATATTATTTGTCGATTAAACGATAAAAAAAAAAAGCTTTGTACGAATAGAAATATATAGTTAAATTAATCTTAATTTCTTACTCGTATGTAAAATGGGGTAAGTTAATATCTAGTTTGTTTTCCTTTTTTGCTTTTGTGTCCATTATTTGAAAATCTAACATTTACATCTATACAAAGCAAATGTAATATACGATTTCTTAAAATCATGTTCAAAATTCTAATCAAATTTATTAAAGTTAATTCTCATTGAAGATATTATTAACTTTAAATTAGAAATATTTTATAATTATTCAAATATCGTATATTCTATGCTGTTCATAATAATTTGGGATTGATTAATAACTTGCTTGCAAATTATTTTCTATCATTATTCTACACAATTGTTTTTTTTTTTTTCATACATACGATTAATAAGTAAAGCAAATTATATGTTGTCTTTTTTTTCTAAATAATCAATATCTTTTTAGGAACGTCTTACTGGACAACGATTGAATATTATTATCGTAGCTGAAGGTGCAGTTGACAGAAACGGTGATCCTATTACTGCTGCAAAAGTACACAAAGTTGTAGTTGACAAATTGCAACAGGATACTAGAATTACCGTATTAGGTCATGTCCAAAGAGGTGGTAATCCATCTGCCTTTGACAGAGTATTGGTATGTTCTTTTTTCATTTATTACAAATTATAAATGCATATCTATTTTATATACATGTATTAATTATTAAATTGAAATTTTTAATATTTCATAGGGATGTCGTATGGGTGCAGAAGCTGTAATGGCATTGATGGAAGCAACACCTGAAACAGAAGCTTGTGTTGTTACATTGGATGGAAATCAAGCTGTCAGATTACCATTAATGGAATGCGTACGTCGTACAAAGGCTGTAGCTAAAGCTATGGCAGATAAAAATTGGGATCTGGCAGTACAACTTAGAGGAAAGTAAGGGATATATTTTATTATAATTTTAATATGTAACATAATTTTACATGATTTTATATATTCACATAATTTTTATATTTAACAGAGGTTTCGCTCGTAACTTGGAAACGTACAAAATGTTGACTCGATTGAAAGCACCAGCGGATTATGACATTAACGCTAAGGTAATAATTATGATACTTTTTATTATACATTTTTCTTTTTTTTCTTTTTCTTTACTACTGGAATTGAAAATCTTGATAAGTAACTCTCGCACTAATACAATTATTTATGCATAATTTGCTATATGTAATTGCGATTTTTAAATCTATAGATTTTTGATTCTACGAAATAAAAAAAAGCAGTATTTATATACAGGATGAAATAATTTTCAATAGTGTAAAATCTATTAAAAAAAAAAAAAGGATATTATAAACGTTAACATTTTTCTATATACAATAATGAATATTTTTTATATGCAAGAATTTATTTTATCTGACACTTATTTAGAGTTTCATTCTGTATATATATGTACACAAATATTTGGCATATATTAAATAAATAAATAAATAAATTTATATGTATATCTACACATTATGTAATATTGCTTCAGGAATTAAATGGTCCTACATTAACAAAGGTAAATTTTTATATGAAATGGTTATAAGCTTAATTATTTTTCTCATACTGTTATGTCATTTAACGCATTTTTTTGAATTTCTAATTTCTTCTTCCTCTTCTTCTTTTTTCCTTTTGAAAGCAACTCACTCTGTGCGGACAAGTGAGTTAACAACCTGCTGTTAAATAATACATTCATGTTGTGATATAAACAAAAAATATCTTCTAAAGATGTATATATTTATTGTATATCAATTATATCATTTCAGATTGTATGTACACAGAATATAACAAAATTTGTTTATGT
This sequence comes from Mischocyttarus mexicanus, assembly GCA_023678845.1. Taxonomy (NCBI): domain Eukaryota; kingdom Metazoa; phylum Arthropoda; class Insecta; order Hymenoptera; family Vespidae; genus Mischocyttarus; species Mischocyttarus mexicanus. The sequence continues at coordinate 2,824,255 of JACGTP010000003.1, read as the reverse complement.
ATTTTTCTATGCATGTAGCATGTGAGAATTCTTATTAGTATTTAATAAAATATATATAAATATATATTTATATTGATATTTTATTTCAGGATCATCATACAGTAGCTGTCATGCATATTGGTTCACCTTCTTGTGGTATGAATGCTGCAGTACGTTCTTTCGTACGAAACTGTATTTACAGAGGTGATAAGGTACATCGAAGAAAAAAAAAAACATACATTCATTTTATATTTTGACTCAAATTTTCCAACTAAATTTTAGGTCTATGGAGTCTGCGACGGTATACTGGGTCTTATGTCTGGGAAATTTAAATTAATGGATTGGCCATCAGTAACAGGATGGGTAGCACAAGGTGGTGCTTATTTAGGAACAAAACGTGCTCCACCAAAGGAGGAACAATTACCTTCAATTGCACAGAAATTAAAAGAATTTGGAATTCAAGCTTTGCTTATTATTGGTGGATTTGAGGTTTATACAAAATTTATTTTTATTGATATATTTATTTGATAATATTTAAAAAATATATATATATATTTTTTTTATTACTGACCACAAGTGTTACTTTTATTTATTTATAGGGTTATCAAACAGGACTTATGTTTTATAAGGCTAGAGACAAATTTGAAGAATTTAGAATTCCTATCGCTATGATACCTGCTACTATTAGTAACAATGTTCCTGGAACAGAATTTTCTTTAGGTTGCGATACTGCCCTAAATGAAATTACTGAGGTACTTCTTAATACCATCTCAGATTGTTAATAATATTTATAAACAATATTTTATATTTTATTTATATTATAAGATAATTGTCTTTCCTAGATTTGTGATCGTATTCGTCAGTCAGCGCAAGGTACTAAACGTCGAGTATTTATTATTGAAACAATGGGTGGTTATTGTGGGTATTTAGCAACAGTAGCAGGATTAGCTGGTGGTGCTGACGCAGCTTACATCTTCGAAGAAAAGTTTAATATTAAGGATTTAAATCAGGATGTTATAGCAATGGCAGCAAAAATGTCTGAGGGTGTACAAAGAGGACTTATTCTTAGAAACGAAAATGCCAATTTGAATTATAACACTGACTTCATGCAAAGACTGTTTAGCGAAGAAGGAAAAGGATTATTCAGTTGTAGAATGAATATAATCGGTAATTTTAATATTAATATATTTATTTTATACGTCTAAAGGAATGGATATTGAAGTTTCTAAGAAATTGAAAAAGAAATTAATTTTCTTATTTTAATTTAAAAAAAAAAACAAAAGGTCATATGCAACAAGGTGGTTCACCGACTCCTTTCGATCGTAACTTGGGTACTAAAATGGGTTCTAAAGCTGTTGAGTGGTTTACTGAACAATTTAAAAAATGTACTAACGCGGAAGGGCGCACTTATACGACTGATTCAACTAGTGCGGTAATGTTAGGTATCGTTAGAAGGCAATATAGGTTCACACCATTCACAGAACTTATAGAAGTTACTGATTTTGAGTAAGTGTCTAATTCTTTGTTGTTTTTATTATTATTATTATTATTATTAAATGAATTTTGCTTTTAAATTACAGTAACTTTATATTTTCTATCGGTTATTAAGATTAGATTTTATTTTTAATTGTGTCAAGATTTAACATATTTTGATAATGTTTTTCCAGGCATCGCATTCCAACGTATCAATGGTGGATGAAATTACGACCATTATTGAAAGTTTTAGCGAAGCACGAATCTACGTACGAAGAGGAAGGTTTATATATAACCGTAGAAGAAATGGATCTTGGTAAAGATTCGCCTCTTGTGTAATTTGTACAGATCGATGATACCTCGTACTCTTGTACCTTAATTTAAAGGTAATATGTCTACGAAGTGCGCGCATTGATTGTGCGTAAGATAGTTTTTAATAAATATTTGCAGTATTTGTGCGACATATATTAGAATATTCGAGTTTCAATTGCTTAATATGAAGAAGATAAAAAAAAAAAGAAAAAGATAAAGAGAATAATAGAATATTAGATATAATACTTTGTAATAAAATAAGACACTACAAAATTAAATCATAAAGGTATTATTATATAACTCACTCGTTATGGCAAAAAAGTCTTATTATACCAAGACAAAAATAAAATAATACATTGAATAATGCACTTCTCTCCGTAGTCGCTTAAAAAAAAAAAAAAACAAAATTGTTAAGCTTAAAAGAAAAAACATATAAAAGGAGATAGAAGAAAAATAATTTAAAAAAAAAAGAAAAAAAACACGAGTGGTAAAAAGGTAATAATTCTATTTTGCTTTTCGTCGGTTCATCATCCATGGTTTACATCATAAAAAAACAGGCATATTTTAACTCTCAGGTAAACAAAAAATAGGTACAAATGCAATACCTAGAAAACAATATAACTTTAATTAACTCCTTATCATATTAATAAACTAATAATTATATTAAAGATATATCTGTCTCTTTGTGTTGATTAATTAATATAATATTAAAGTGACGATATATTGAATATAAGTAAAATTAGTTGTGTGTGTGTGTGTGTGTGTGCGCGTGTATGTACTATCAGTAATAATGCACATTATTATCATAACTAAAATGTTTTTTTTTTTTTTTAAATATTTCACTTTACGTTTGGTAAATCATTTCTCGAGTAACCATTATTTATTATATAAACTCACACTCTATATATATATACGATTGAAAATAAAAATGTTCTGTGGCACTAAATAATTTATCAAGTTTTTAAATATAAATAAGGACAAAATGTGTATGTACTTTTGAAAATAATAGGGTAGTAGTATTTTCGAATATCGCAGTTTCAAGAAGTTTGATATGCGGCTCCGATTCCCATAATTTAATAATATTTTTCTATATCTAAAAAAAATATATATTAATATACTTATTATCATACCCTGGCATTAATATTTTTATTTTTTTATTAATATTTGCCAAATAAATATAATCTATATATATATAATAATAATAGTAATATATATAATATATATATTGATAAAACAATCATTCTGGTATATTTAAAATCGATATTAACCCCTTCCCGTACCATTTATCTCGACAAAACTCTGGCCCGAAACACAACCCTTACGCAATCCTGGCTCGTGATATTTATGTTTGGCCCAAAATCTTCATCACGAGTCAGACTCGTTAAAGTACGGAAAGGGGTTAAATGCAATGTTATAAAAATATTTTTACCAAACCATATTTTAATTTATTTTTTATATTATATATTATAATACAAAAATTTTAAATTTATTTATATGCCCCCTACGATATTTTATTATTTTAATAAATTACTAATATGATAAAGTTTGAAAAATTGTATAATTTTAGTGTCTGTCATTGATATAAACATTATACACACGAGTCGAGAAGTATATCAGATTTAGTCTTTACTCTGCACGAAGATTAAATGCTAAACTGTCTTTGCGGTTTATTAATTCCTTGACATACAAATTAAATGAAACTTAATACGACCAAAAAATACTATTTAATTTCCCTCAATTGAACAGTTATGTGAAAAAGCTGAGAAGGAGTACAGAGTTTTATTAAAAAAATTGAGATTTTTATTAATCAGATTCGACGCACGAATGAAGAAATTATGTAATCTAATTGTATACTGCACGACGTTAGGTCAAAAGCGCTTGACGAGTCAGACTCGTCATTGTATGTCAAGGTGTTAAAAATGATGTAGAAATAAGAAAAGAAAAAAGAAAAAAGAAAAAAAAAAAAAAGATGTTATTTTGTGCCAATTTACGTTGACAAATGAAGTTTGAATTTCAGTTTAGCATTATTAAAAGCTATCTAAAGCTATTTGGAGAATATACTTGTCTACCTCAAAACATAATTTGCAATTAAGAATGACTCTTGGGATAAATTAATCGATCCTCAGTCGTCAAGCTGATTGCATATATCATTAAAAACATTTTGCTATAAAATTTAAGATTTTTGCGACCACGAAAGTATTTAGATTCTTTTTTCCTATTATACTTATATACGTATACTTACAAAATCAATTTTGACAAGTGTGTATTGTCAATTCATGTTTCATTTAAAAAAGAAGAAAAAGAAAAAAAAAAAAGAACATAATGTAGAGTTTTCTTCGTGTCTTGTCGAATTACAAAAATTGTCTAATTAAACATTACAATATACTATTATTGAAAGTAATGTTGTTATTTCCGACTTATAACTCGTGTTTTTAAATTTGTCGAAAGATATTAAACATTGTTAAATCTACGTAATAATAATAATATTAATAATAATAATAATAATAACATAATAATAATAATAATTATAATATAATGTATGTAATCGTGAGTAAAAAATGTTAACGAAATTATATATATTATATATACATACATAGAAAAAGAATTTACAAAAGATTGCAAAGATATACATATACATATACATGGTGATACATCAAAATAGAACTTATATTTTCAAAGTTATTTTTCTGATATACACATTACAAATAATAATATATTTAAAATCATATATCGAGTGCAACAACATACGAGTATCATTAAGCACTATAATATTTACAAAAATAGCGTACAAATAAATAAATAAATAAATAAATAAATAAAAAAAAAATAAAATAAAATATAACTATCAAAATATATTTGATGTTAAAATCAAATTAATCCTTAACGCTCCAACTTTTAATTGTGGATATCAATGACAATTCCAACTTATTAAGCCAACTTATTACTTATTAAAAAATTAAAAAATATATTTACAATATAAAACAGATTCAGATCTGACTGTCTTTACTGATCGCTTGTAACTGACTAAGGAGTATTATTTTTTATTTGATAAAATAACTTACTGTCAAAATGAGACAAAAATACAATTGGAGTAGAGCATCGCATATTGGCAGTGCCTGGGAATCACACTTGGAGCGTTAAGAGTTAATAAATAAAAATCGTTGATAAAAGTAGTTTCATTGTTTAGAAAGATATAAAAGACAATAGTTCTTGTTGAAGGATAATTCAAACAATGTAATATGTAAAGATATACATCTAATTGTCTGGAAAAAAAAACCCTAATAGAAATCACACATTTTATGTTATACATAAAATATATATATTCTTTTTTAATCATTAAACGAATACGATATTTTTTTTTTTAAGCATTTGACAAGAAAGAAAAGAAAATGGTTTTGCATGTAATATAATAAAGTGCTTAAAAGTTTATCATCTACAATATACTATATTCAAATTTGAATGTGAAATTGTAACTATTTTACGATACAGTTTGCATGTGTGTGTGTGTGTGTGTGTATGTGTGTGTGATAAGTAATACATAGAAAAAGAAAAGAAATTACAGAATTATATATACATACAAATGTACAAATATCTTTACATAATATCAAAATGTTAATTACCACCACACACTAGGGTCTATAAGTGTCTTTGTTACGTTTAATATTCTGGAGATATATTTTTGAATCTTGTTGATTAATAATGTACGTAATATCCTTCTTCTTCTTCTTCTTCTTCAACAAGTAAAGAAATAATATAATTATAATTTTAATTTATATTTTCAAACTTTAAACTAACTATATCAACCGTACACGTTCCTCTCAAAGGTGCAAAATAAAAATATAAATAAAGTATTTTTATTATTTGACAGGATTAAAGAAACATTTTTTAAAACTTAATAACGACGATAGAAAATTAAAATAATTCTAATAATAATAATAATAATACGGCGGATAAAAAAAAACAGACATATATGTTTAATTTATTGCAAGTGTTGTACCTTTGTCATTAATAAAATAGTATCTTATAAATGGTGGTGTGTATCGTATTTTTCAAAATAATTTTCTATACAATTCGTATATGTATGATTTACTCATTAAATTATATACTTTAAATAATATCCTTGTAATTCTTTCAGAGTTGTCAAAATTCTAACAAATTATG
>JACGTP010000003.1:2757480-2809179 GCA_023678845.1 Mischocyttarus mexicanus | reverse complement strand
AAAAACAGCTTTCTTTCTCTCTCTTTCTGTCTCTGTCTGACTGTCTGTCAGTCTCTCTCTTTCTCTGCATTATTCTATTATCTCGAATTTTCTGTTCTTAGCTCACGCGTACCACCCAAGTAATTGAATGAGTTGGAAAACCTTTTCGATTCTGGAGTATGTCGCGAGATTAAGATAAGAGAATCATATTTCGTTATTTGAGGATAGTCCAAGGTATGTACAAGTAAGTAGTTACGAAGAAATCTTGAATGGAACTGAAAGAAATGCTGGAGAAGAATGAGAGTCGAGTAGAATAGTAGCGATAGAAGAGAGTCTAAGGGAACGGAAGGGCAAACAGGGCAAGGCTGGGTAGGGCGTCTCTTACCTGACAAGTCCTTTCTTTTGTCCCGAACCTTGAATCTTTCCTTCTTTCTTTTTTATATTTTTATTTCTTATTTCAAGGCGAACCGCACCCCACCGTTCTTTCTTCTTCTCTATTTTTTTTCTCTTTTTTTTCTTTTTTCTTGTATTTTTTCTTTTCTCTATCGCCTGGAGCTCTCTCTCTCTCTCTCTCTTCTTTCTTTCTTGTTCCGTTCTTCTTTCTTCTCATTTTAGCATTTCATTTGCCCTCTCAAAGATCGTTTCTCATCTTCAAAAACCACATTTATGATTATTCGCGAACTCTCCGAAAACTTCGTAATTTATTCGAACTTCTCTCTTTCTTTCAACCTTTTTTTTTTTGTTTTAACCAAGCATTGTAAAAACTCGTTCGTTCCTCTCTTTTTGTTTTTTTTTCATTCTCACACTAAAGTTCATTCTTTCCTACGGTCTTCTTCTTCCTATTGCTTTTCTCTCTTCTTCAATTCTTCCTATTCCTCGAGAAAAACCACGTTTAGGTTATCGTATGTGTAAAATTCGTAATTTCATTTTTCCACGTTTCAACGTTCCTTCGCACGATTCTTCTTCGTGTAATATTGAATTTTGTTTCATGAAAAGGTGAGATTTATCTCTTCCCTTACGTTTTAGTCTAAACGTAGTAATCATTCTTCCCTTTCGACTTTGATATCAATTTTATCGCTTGAAAATCTCGATTCTAATCGGCTATCTTTCCTCTATCTAACGTCGTCACGATCTCTCTCTCTCTCTTTCTCTCTCTCTCTTTCTTCCTTTGTGTTCGTTTTCTCACCGAGCAAAGACTCAGCAGTATCCGTTCCAGTGCGAGGGCCCACCCAACTGGTATGCCGTTACGTACTTTGAGACGAGATCTCTGGCAAATGAGCCTGAAGGAGCCTGTATACGGATACTCATGGCATGCCGGCTTTAATCGGTCCCTAGAAAAACTTTGGAATTCCATGCGCGAACGACAAGATTCCCGAGGTGAGCTTTTCCCTCTCTCTTTCTCTTAGTCTCTTTATTCTATCCCTTCCTTTTTCTCTTCTTCTTCTTCTTCTTCTCGCGACGATGCCTCCCTCCTTTTTCAATTATCTGGAATCTTGAAGATCCATCGAGCAGTTTCAAATCGTTTCGCGTAAATCAAATCGCCTTCTTGTCTTTCCTTCTTATAAATTGCTTTAACATTTTTCCCATTTATCTCATTTGGTCTATATAACGTCGACCGTAGGAGTCTATTAATATGTTACGTAATACAATTACACATAAAATAGAACTTGCAGTCTAAAGAAATTCATTATTTTTACATGAAATTGAAGTCTTTATTTAGTATAGTTACGATTATTCGATTTAAGTTAAATATGTACCATTTTGTTCAATCTTTTGTTGTCATTTTAATGGTCATTTCATTATACCCCTCTCATAGAAACCTTCGTCCTTATTAGCAAAAAAGCTAGAAAAGTCGATTTTTACAAGCTTCTCTTGAAGCGCATTTTTCACCAGTAAAATCATTCGCCATAGACTGGAACAAGTGGCAATCACTTAGTGCGATATCCGAACTGTAAGAGGGATGCATAAGGACCTACCAACTAAACTCTTGGAACTTCTGACAAGTTTCTATCGATGTGTATAATCCAATTGCACTTATACAACGCGAGAGATTACTAAATCCATTTATTGCAAAAAAATAATAGATTACTTTTTACCACAGTTAATGTGTCAAGCCCGGTACTTATTGAGTGACCTGTTAGATATAGATTATTCGAATTTAGTATAATTTTTCTATATCGGTGTTATAAGTAGGTTAGATTAAGTTAGATAAATAATCGAAATCTTTATTTATATGCCTACACATCCACACATATATGCACAAAAGGAAGAAAAAGAAGAATAGAAGGAATGATATTGTTGAAGGATAGAAAGAAATATCGTTTCTTTCTATCTTTTGTAATACTCTATTAGCCTTGTCAGCTTCTCAAGAGTTAAGAAAATAATCCTATATATTTCGAGCGTATGTATATATTCTTCTTTTCCTTCTCTCATCTCACTAATCGTTAGTCGACATTTTCGGCGAGTTCTTCCAGAGATATGAGAGAGAGAGAGAAAGAGAGAGGGTCGAGAAGACGTTCTCAAGCGTGTCATTTGATATGCGGCCCCTTGTCCCGTCACATTAGGGTGACAAATATCTATTTCGAGGATCGTATCTACTAAACAACTCGTATACGTCGAATTCGCTTCCATACTTTCACCCTCGGCCTCCTTCGAAGCTTCGCTCTTCCATGGAAACCCTCAACGGAGTTACGTGCGAGATGCGTCCTAAGATTGGAGCGTAGAAGAGAGTGAGAGTAACCGAGAAAGAGAGAGTAAGAGAGAGAGAGAGAGAGAGAGAGAGAATAAAAGCAGAGGAGCTAGCGTCTCTCCGTTCTTCCATCCTTTTTCTTCTCCTTAGCTCCAGCACTCTTCGTTGAGGGGGATGAAGAGGACTCGGTGCGGGGTGTTTCCTAGCAACCCACAAAACTGCTCGAGGGTAGTCGGCCAGTGACGTAACCGCAAATCTCGGCACCCTTGCTTTTTTATTCTCTTTCTCTCACTCTCTCTCTCTCTCTTACTTTCTCGGTTAGTATGTATGAGAAAACTCAAGCAAGATAGAGATAGAGTTTCCGGTTTACTTCGACCACGGTTTTACATCTTATCTGATCCGATTTACGTTTTGCTAGAACGCTTCACAGTTAAGCGGGATACACATGACCACTTGTAAAGACCCGTCGGATAATCGTAGCATCCAGGATTTTGAAGAAAAGCGATGTTAAGAAAAGAAAATTATTCTTAATATATCATCCGTAATATATTTTTATATACAGGATCGCTTAGGAATCCAATAGAAAGGTTCATGGAATAGGATGTTTACCTCTTGTGACTTAGACGATCCTTTTTTTCTCGGATCACTACTGCGATTTGGTTTAGTTACAAACAGAAAAGGCCTCACAGGTAGGTCTTACAAATAGGACTCACAAGGAGCCCTCTTTTCTTTATTTATTCTAAAGCTGCAGTTTTTTTGAATCCCCTTTGAAAGCAACGAATTTCGATATATTAGTTCTGCTTTGTGTTAATGCGGGAAGAGGGTTCTGATATTTTACGAAAGACAAGATAACACCCTGATCGGCATGTACACCTTTCTCTCTGTGTTACGTTTTGATGTAACAATGCGTATCCAATAAAATATTATTCATGAGTATACATATCCTATGTCATTGTAAAAAGAAAATATTATTTAAAATGAGAAACGTGTTTTACTAAATTTCATTCTAGTCTCGATTATTCATAGAACCTTGATTTATCCGAATCGTTTATATTCTCCGATCATATTGGTTTATAAAGATCCTAACTGTATCCATAAATGCATTGTTTAAATCGTTGTTGAAAGTTTCCAGGTTCTGGAATGTATGGGATAAAGCTTTTAACGATTTTTCATAAGCGAATAAGTTGTAAATCTGCTGTTACAAAGGAATATCAATGAATCGAGTACGATTTTCTTTTGGTAACTTTATTCGATCGAGGAAAATTAATTATCCTTTTATTTCTCTCTGTTTTTTTTCTCTCTCTTTATCTTGCGTACCGTTTGTACCTACATCTCTCACGAGAAACGTAATATATTATTAGAGAACACGCGACGACTGTATTTCCTCGATTTAATGCGCTCGGTAACGCAACGGTACGCTTCGTTGAAGGAAAAACTTCGGCCTACTCAATGCAAATCGCATTAAGATCTGATCTCCATGCTTAATACTCCGCCTTGCTTTACTTGGCTTGAACGTATGTTATACGTACAACCTACTCTTACCTACTTCTCTTGGGTGCACACTTTGCTTTTTCTATCAAGAATTACCTTCAAAATTTTTATACCGACAATATTTTACTCTCTCTATCTCTCTTTTTCTCTTTTAAAATGCTAAGGAAGAGATTCGCCATTTTCATGAAGAAAATCGAATATATAACACGTTACTAAATAAATCCCGGGCCTGACACATATATGGCAATATTGTTTGTATTAAAGTATTGCCATATATGTGTCAGACCCGGGACTTATTGAGTGACCTGTTATACATAAGGTCGCTAAGGTAAATTCCCTACTTTATCGACAATATGAACATTATCACGGAACGTAAGAAGATTGTTGGTAGAATTTTACACGATATTCCCTCAAGTAATGAAAATCATGATGAAATTTGGATAAAGGATTTATATCGTTAAAGCGTAATCCAACTTAACGTTTTATCCCGACGTAATCAAGGATGAATATCGAAATGGTTCAGACTCACGAAAGTATTTCTTAAAGGGCGTGTACCTTTCAAAAAACAACCCTCTTTACTTTATTTCTTTTCATTTTTTTTTTTTATACAGTCAAAACCCTCCTTCTCTTTAGCCTAACATACGATAATAATACGTTATGCGCATGGAGTACAGAGAAGATGGTAAGTACATACAACCGCCTAAGAGTAACGGCTATATTGAATTTCTGTCTGCGTAACAACCCCGGCAGGCTTTTAGTGGAGAGTTGAGGAGAAGGGTGAAGGATGGAAAGGAAGGAGGAGGAGGGTGAGGAGGGTCGACTTCATTTCCGAGATCCTCGCGGTGGGTATATACCGTAATACCGAGAGAACGAACGAACGAACGAACCAACGAACGAACCAACGAACGAACGAACGAATGAACGAACGAACGAGTGAGTGAGAAAGAGAAAGACACAGCCGAGATTCAAGAACGTGTGTATGTGTGCGACGAAGCTGTAGACTGAGAAAGAGAGGGAGAACGAGAGAGAGAGAGAGAGAGAGAGAGAGAGAAAGAGAAAGATGTTGGATCGAAGAGGAAGAGAGGTTGAGACTCGCTCCATAGTAGGTAGTCATCGGCGGAAGCATCAACGATCCAAGTTCTACGCCAATGTTCGGAAACCGAGAGCAGCTTTTGAGCTTTGACTTTATGGTAAATTATTTAGGAACGGTAAGAGAGAGACTCGAGAGAAGTGTCCTAAGTTAATCCGATTAAAAAGTGAGAGTTGACGTTTTTAAGGAAAACTTTAGCAAGCAATCCGCATCGTCGTTGTCGTCGTTGTTGTTGGTACATTTCCTACTTCTTTTCTTGACTTTCTTTCTATTTTTCACTTAAATACCAAAATGCCAGGACTTGAGGACTCACGTTCGATCTCAATGAGCTCGAATCAATTTCTCGATTATAGATCCTGATTGAGAAGAAACGATACTCAACGAGAAGGATTAAAGTTGGGATTTATTTCGAAGGCAGGGTACGTAGATCGCTTGACTCGGCATTGCAAGGAAGGGTGGAGAAAGGCGAAGAGCTAGAAGAGGGGGTCCGTACCGGTGCAGGCTTTTCGTTTGACGGTGGTAGTGGTACAAGAGGGTTACTCACTTTCCTCACACCACTCCTACGCTTCTGAACTCCCCAAACCTCTAAGCTAACTGAGATGAGGCTGCTTCCTTCACTCTCTCTCTCTCTCTCTCTCTCTCTCTCTCTCTCTCTCTCTCTCATACATGCACATATATATATACACTTAAAGCTTGCCAGCTTCCCCTTTCTCTCTCCCTCTCTTTCTCTTGTCTTGCCCTGCTTGCCTGCCTGCCTGCCTGGTTACCTGACTGCTTGCTTGGTTACTTGGCTCTGGCGTGTAATACGTGCAGATATAGCGACCCGCCTCTCACGCTAATCGTAGTAATTAAGTCTAAGCTAGGAGACTACAGGCAAGCCGATCTGTCCTGAATACCCCTTTCCAAGTTGCCCGTGATCAAATGTATGTGCCGACGATGAAGTGATTTACATTGAAATCGCTCCATTGAAGTAGCCTCTCTGAACAGGGCTGCTGTACTTCCAAGAATTTGTCACTTGTATCGGATCGACGATGGTGTATTGTGCAAAGATTTCTTCAACATGGAGTCTCATCTCGCAATTAAAAAGCAATTGTGAATGTGGAAATTAAGGATTAGATGATAAATAAAACATTGGGTTGAGCTGACAGAAAATAAAGTTCTTTTATTGGCACACAAGGGGAAAAAGTCTTTCGATATAAAAATCTCTTTTCGATGCTAATATAAGGCTTCAAAATCTATTTCGCATTATAATTATTTATTTATAATTAATTATAAATAATAATTATATCACAAAGTTACTTATCTTTCTCGTGGCGTCTTTATAATGGACAATGAATCACTCCCGAACTTTTTTTCATGTACCCTGGTAAGCGCCCGATAATAGAATAGACAGATCACCTCGAAAAATGGTCCCATCAGGGGGACTTAGTAACGCAACGCTGCTGGTGAGAGTACGGATGCTTTAGAAAATTCTTGTTGAATTCAGGCGTGCTCTCTAAAACGAAAATTGAAACACCTAAGGTCGTTTTCGCCTGTACAGATGGGCTTTCCTTTCTTACTCTCTTCCTTTCTCTTTTTCTACAAATATAGAAAGGAAAGAGGTAGAAAAAGAGAGAAGTTTATACCGAGTTTACACGTTTATTGAGAATACCGCTACAAACTCGCGCTACTTTTATGCTTCGTCGGATACGAAAATAGTTTGGTTCCGTTCAGCAACTTGTCTTTTCAAATAGTTTTCACTCCGTTTTTATTCGGTTTCACGTTTAAAGAGGAAGTATCTATATATGTATGTATATATGTATGTATGTATTTACAATGTATATCCAAGCTTAGTTGGAAATCGTTTATAAACTATGCATTAGTTTTCCTATTGGACGAATGAGAGGGAAATGTCATTGATTTAAAAACAAATCTTATAACTTTCAAATGAATCTTATCGTGGATGGAAAGAGACAAATGCGAATTAATGAGGATAAAGAAATGAATAATCATTGGCATGATTAGATCATAGATTGACAGAGATATGTAGATGGTAATGAGAACGAATTGTATAAGTGAATATCGATGGAGCTCGTATAGCTGGGATACTTAAATAACTCGTAACTCTGTAATCACGTAGAATCCGTGTAACGGCCGAGTAGAAGGTAGTAGTTATCGTTGTGGCGTTAAATCTCCTCCTCCTTCTCCTCTCCTCACCCCATCACCTTCCTCCTACTCCTTTTCTTCTTCTTCTTTTTCTTCCTCCTTCCCGTCATCCACGTCTATGAGATGTGGCTAATGATACATCATCGAGAAATCTACGAGACATCGTGCTCTCGGTATAATTAACTTAAATATACCGTCTACTTCTTTGAAAGCGATACGATACATTTTATTAATAATAATGCTAATATATGTTCACGCGATATCAGACCGACTCGAAAGACGTGACACTTTGATCGTTTAGCTTTCATTACTTTAATAATAAAATCATCGATTTCAAGCTATCGAGATGATAAATAGATTCTGATGGTAAATGATTATTAATCTTTATTGTTATCGATTTTTTTTACTATTGTTTTATGGTATGTAGAAAAATGTTTTTCTTAGGTTGTAATGTCTCTACAATAATGGCACGTTAACTTATTTTCAACGAGATTACATTATTGGTTTATTCATTTTGTAGTACCCATGCAATTAATATTCGTTAACAAGTTAATATGGAGTTAAAATTATGCAGTTGGCAACAAACACAAATTGCAGAAACTAATATCGTTTAATGTTACTGAACAATTAATTGCGAGTAGGAAGATTGTTGATATATTAAATTAAAAATTTTGAAAGTATGATCGGACAGTGATATGACTGTTGAAAACAGAAAGTCACCTCATACGTACGAATTTGTCAATCTTGTGATAATCGAAAGGAGAAATATGATAGAGATTAAGAAAGAAAAAGAAGATAGCATATAAACACCTGTTACTCTCTCACAAAACGCGACGAACGCTTCGACGAAATCGTACTAATTCGATTAGTGCGTAACGTGATTTTGTCTGCCAATCATTCAAGGTCTTACCGTAAGTGGGCTAATTACCCTTTCTTTTAATCCTGCCGCCATGCCATACAGCCAACCAGACCACCTACTAATTGAATTTCACCTCTTACAGTCTCTTTCTCTCCCTTTCTCACAAACAAGCACACACACAAACTCATACACACACACACACACAATCTTTCACTTTAAATGTTGGATTCTCAATGATCAATATTTCTGTTAAAATACATTCAAATTGGTTTTTGTATTAGTTGTTGTATTGTATAACATATTTATTAAAATATTATTGTTAACAATAGGACAAATCTATTTTAATATCTTTTTTTTGTAATTATTTTGTTATAATTCAATATTATCGTAGACCAAACAGGGAATTATCTTTAAGCTAGGAAGTAAGTACTATCTTTTTCAATTTTTTATACAAAAAAATGGGGACTTCAACTTCCACTTCGTTACATTCGGTAAAAGTAAACGAATTAAAATGAAAAAAATCTAGTGTAAGGTACGGTACTTTTTTAGGGAGTCAAATTAAAAGAGAAAATTTCTCGAAGGTAATAAAAAGAGGAGAAGATAAAGAAAGGGAGAATGAAGAGAAAGAGAGAAAGAGAGAAAGATCTCATTGGGATGCACAAGCACGAGATATGTTGGAACAGGTTCATATGCATACGCTAGTAAGGGGAAAAAATGAGACAAATAGAATGAATCGGAATTAAGGAAGAGAACAAAATGACATGAACGAGTGTGAATGAGAAAGAAGGTGATGTAAGATGGTGTGAGTAAAAGAGAAGAACGAATGAAGATAGATAGATAGAAAAAGAAAGAGAGAGAGAGAGAAAGAATGAGAGAGAGGAGAGTATGCTGGGAAAGAAAGAGCATGGCAGTAAGAATCGTAAAGGATGACCACACATTCGTTCGTAAGCACCAACAGAGAAGTGAGTAAGCGATAGAAAAAGAAAAATAGAAAAAAGAAAAATAGGAAGGGAAAAAAAAAATAACAAAAACACGAAACCACTCGACCAGTTCTCTTTGTTGTCGTCAGAGACTTTCTCTATCGGTCTCTTTTTCCATCTCTCTCCATCTCTTCTTCTTTAAATAACTCCCTGCACTTGTTCATTTAACTCCCTTTCAACTACCGATCGAAAAGTGTATCCCATTGTGAACGATGATTATCCACCAGCTTAACTTTACCCTTCTCTCATCCTAATACGATATATTTACAGTACCGAATAAAAGTATTGACAAAAACTACATTTTCCTATAATATCTTTTATTTAATCTTTTCAACATACGATTGGTTTTTTCTTAATAAGTTTTTTATCTTGTAGATCTGAAATTGTTTAATTTAATAACTCTATTTTTTTAAAGAAATTTAAGTAACTTCAGGTATTCTACAAAGTTCACATCTTGGTTCTTTTCATTCTTTTTGTTACTGATATTTGTCATATTTTTCAATCATATTTGACAATCTAAAGATCTTTAAATGTATTGACATTTAAATCCTATGCATTTCAATTGTCATAACTATGATTCTATTCTCGACTTTATCAACTTATCTACGTTGAGTAAAAAAAGGATGATTACAGATATTATTTTTGTTTACAAAATTACTAAAAGTCTTATTAATTGTCCTAATATCATCAATATTTTATCTCTTAACACGTTCCATTTAAGAACTTAAGAATTAATGAATTATTGAACCTCATCACACCTCATATGAGTAGTATAGTTCTTTTAATAGAATGTTTTAACATATAAATCTTTATCATTATTTTGATATCTTCTCTGAATTAATTTTTACCATAATAAATATTCTTCAATGTATGTTATAATATTTATTTTATATTATTTCCTGATCTCTTATAATTTTCTTTTTTATACTAATGAGCTTATCCCGTAAAATAAATAAATAAATAAATATTATTAATAAATTTTAGTTTCTCTTTAAACATTTATTCTGTAATATTGAAATAGTTGTTTCCTCGCAACGAGATACCTTAATAGTGAAAGTTCACTTTCATGAGATCCATTCGTCAAGAAATATCTTCCATAGTAAGCCAGAAAGATATAAAATAAAAGATAAAAGTAAAGAAGGAATTGGTTGACTAAACATGTAAACAAACGTATCGATTACAATGTTTTATATAGTCGATGATGAGCCGTCATAACAAAGTCGTTTTGTTATGTCTTCTTTCCTTTCATCCAATCCCTACCCAAGTTCCTTTTTCTCCCCGGGTGGCTTTCCTTATTCTCACCCAGCTTTATTCATCTATTTTCTTTTTCCCTCAAGGCATCTTCCCTTTTCCCATTCCTTATTGAACCCTCGGAAAGCCAGCTGCAGGTAAGCGAAGAATCGAGTCGTCGTAATCCCAGCCGTGAAGAAACCCTTTTAAAGGCTCATTCATCCAGTAACGTGTTTTCTTCGACGATTACATTTAAATATATATGATTTTATTTATACACTTGTAAAAGAATTTATTCAGTAATCGAAGATTACAAAAATAAAAATTCTTTTCTGAAGGTAAAAAAGAAGAAGGTGTCTTAAGGAAACAGGAAAAAAGGAAAATGTATAACTCGTTGAACGGAACAGAATAAAAGTAAAAAAGAAAAGAAGAGAAAAAAATCGATAGTCTCAGGGCGTAGCATGAGAACGTAGACGTCACTGCCGGTACTTCCTCCACCTCCTCCTCCTCCTCCTCCTCCTCCTCTTCGAGTTTTCTCTTCTCTTTCCTTTCTCTAGTAAATCCGACAGCATCGTGGGCGTACTGTGTATCTCTCTAGCAACGTAGTCTATCTCTACCTATCTGTCAATCGAGTAATCTATTATCCGACAATTTTTCCTCCCACTTTTATACTATTCTTCCTCCCTTGTAATCGATCGAATGAGTACTGACCAAAATAAAAAAAGAAACAAAAAGAAGAGCAAAACCAAAAAGAAAGAATGAAAGAGAGAAGCGAAGAATCCAACTATCCAGGATGAATCCGAGTAGAATTTATCAAGTCGTCGTAGTCGTCCTTGCTTCTTCGTTCGCTGAAAGAAAAGAGGACGACCCTTCTTCGATTCTATTCGTTCACCCCTCCACTCTCTTACTCAGTCCTTCTTTTACGACCGGATATGATCCCTTAAAACGTCGCTTACGATACTTTTGTTCCGTATTACCGTTAGCACGATCCTTCCTCTTTTCTCAATCGTCAAGAAGATTATCCGATAAGTCGACTTTCAAATCGTATAGGATATTCGAATTAATTCGTAGTATTTTTTGAGAGACAAATAACGATTTATTTTTAATGAAAATACTGTCCCTTGCTTGCCAGTACTTTTTTGGGTACGTGAAATTCTACACTGACAAACCATGAGCAATCGATCGAACATGCCCACTTTATTTAGCATTAATTTTGACATATTGAAATAATTGCAACTTGTTGTTATTAACAATTGAAAAATAAGATGTGTCGTAACAAATAACATCTAATAACAGCTAATTCACGATTAATTTGTTTTTGAATATTAAAACAGAATACTGTAATACCTACAACGTCTTTCGTAAAACATTTCTAATTAATTCCAACACCTAATACATTTTTACTTATTCACGGAAAAACTCTCTTTTATATTTTTGATTAGAAGAAATATTGAAATTATTATTCAATGTCTTAACGATTGATATATGAACATCGTAAAAGTGTTACAACGAGAAATGCAATACAACAGTTTGAAGAATCACGTTATACAGTCGGAAATGAACGATTATAGAAACCCTGTGGGCAGATTATTATTCTCCCATGTAACCATCGCGTAAACCATGCGACGGGAATGTATGAACGATCAAACGGGTCAATAGAGTTGGGAATACGTAAAGGAGGCTACACGAATGCTTATACTGTGTCCGGTTAAACCTAAAGCAATCTCACCCTGATCCAACTGATTTTGGATAGTCACATAATATCTCAGAAACGACTACTATTCATGTGTTGAGTTGAATACGTTCCTATGTATATTTACATATATATGTGTATGTATCTGTTCTTTGTTCATGTATTCGTATATATATGAATGTGTGTGTGTGTGTGTGTGTGTACATTTACATGGTATACATGTACATATAGAGTTATAGTAGTCGATCAAACCCACTTTGACAAAGTAGCTTAATGGTTAAACGTTCTCACCTTCTCCAGGTCCCTCGATCCATTTCGATCCAGCGATCTAATCTCACTGGTCACGGCGTATACGATGACATAATCGATCGGTTCGCGAGATATCTCCTTTCGGTTAAACTCATCGCGAGAAGTGCTTTCGAGCGAACAACTATGCTAAGAAAATGATAGGTTTCTAGTCTGTAATTTTATTATGCTCTCGTCGTCTACGTTCGTTCACTCACTCACTCACTCGCACGTACTTTTCTTGTTAGAAAATGATCAACAATAATATTCTTAGATCTATGCCGATGAATTTAAACTTGTTTTTATGTTAATTATTTTTTACTATCCAGGTATGAATTATTTAATTTATAAAATTAAATATAAATATCTATTTAAGTGTATGTATATAAAAAAAAAAAGAAAGGGATTAAAGTTTGTGTGATATGAAAAATTTGATCAGTTTCATCGAATTAAAATTGAAAAGGAGTGTGAGAAGAAGAGTACGTGAAAAGGATTGAAAGGGACGTTAAAGGGATCACGTGTCGAAGAAACGTTAAACACATTTCGGGCGTTTGTATAAAGCAATTAGTATTTATAACAAGGGTAACTTTGCTCTGAAGCGAGTTCGAACTCGAGGGGTGACCAGCTCGTGCGATAGAAAGAACGACATTCGTGAACCAAAGTATGAAACAGAGAAAGAGAGAGAGAGAGAGAGAGAGAAAGAGAGAAGTGGAATGGTATGGAGGGTAAAAGAGAAGGGAAGAAAGGAGAGTAGGCGAGACCACATGCCGTGAACATCTCCCTTGCTAGGGGTCGAAACGTGATGAGATTCTAAAGCAACCCCTTGTCTTCTCTTTTCCTTCTCTCTTCTTACCTATCCTTATTTTTCGTTTTACCTTAACTTGACTTTTTTCCAATTCCCTTTTTCTTACTTTTCCTTTATTTTCTTTTCTTTTCTTTTCTTTCTTTATTCTCCGTCGACTTTCTTCCCTACGCTCGACAAGTTTTTCTCCTTTAGTAAGGTACGATTCTCGTTGTTTCGCTAAAACTTGAAAAGGAATTGAGAAATATCCTAGAAATTATTGTAAGGATCGTTGGACATTTTTAACAAACTAATTGAAAGAACAGTACAGTTCACAGTATTGTACTGGCTCTTTTTCGTTAAAAGTTCAGAGAAATACTGATACGATCATGTTTCTTTAGAATATTCAACTTATATACCCTCATACAATTTTTCTTCCAGGAAAGATAAATTATTTTTATGATTCACTGGGGTTAATATTTATCGTACCTTCAGCACATTTTCTTTCAATCAGCTTAAACAATTAATGTAAATGTGTTTCAAAAAAAAAGATCAATCTCCTTGATGAGTGTTGGAAAAATCCCATACCTACGATCGTTTAGAATATTCGAAAAAAAATCTTAAATGGACCTTTCGATTTGTGGTGCTAGTTGTAGGAAATATATGAAATTGGCGGAGAGAATAAACATGGAATAAATAGTCGTTGAGTAAAGGTTGTAGGTAAAAGCAAATCCAAGCGAGAGTTTCGCAATGGATTTCTGCAAAGAGGTAAGAGAGGATGAGAGAGGAAACGGGGGGAAGAGGGTGGAAGAGGGTGGAAGAGGGAGGAGGGGCTGCCTACGGATATCAGCGAACGGCCTGTAATTAATCAGAATTACTCTGTTTGCGATCAGTCGCAAACAGCGATTCGGTCGTTAGCCATAGCGTTGTTAATTGCATTGTTGTTAATTAGAAAGGACATCGATATCGATACAAGCGGAAATCTTTTCTCTCTCTCTCTCTCTCTCTAAATTTTTCTTTTTTAGAATGATATTGTATCGTATCATAGTGGTTTATCAAACAGTGAATTATATTGATAGCATCATTGCATTAAACTCTATTAATGCAACGATTTGTTTCATTTCGATAATAACATTCTCATTGCTGTTTCTACAATGATCTTTTAAATCTTTCAATTTGTATTGTCAATTAAACTATTTTTCTAAGCGTAAATAAAACACTTTAACTTTAATTAACCGTTTCTGAGAGATAATAAGAAATATTTTATTCTCCGTATATTTTAATTAACGTTGTTAAAATTAATAATGAAGATTGTTGGAAGTTAAGGAAAATTGTTGAGTGTTATTAGAAGTATAACAAAAGTGCTGAACGAAGGAACATTTTAATACTACTTGAATTGCGTTAACAATTACGCACGTATGTATATCTAACTCCGGTGTAAACGCTTTTGTTAACAGGAAGAGTACCTATACCTGGCTGTTAGCCACTCGAGTTCTCGGGAACCACTCGAAACTTGGAAGCCATCATCATTTCAGTTTTCCAAGCGAATTCCTAACCACTTCGAATTGGTCTTGTCGCAATTTCCTCGAATTTCTCCTAGCTCTTACTTAATTGCATTTGAGAGGGAAGATCGTTTTGCTCTGACTCTCTCTCTCTCTCTGTCTTTTTCCTTCTCTCATTTTCATCCTTTTCTATTTCGAAAATTGTACTTCAAATTCGTAAAGCGTTAGAATTCGAATTCCTCATGTACATAGAAAGGTATATACATATATATATATATACATGCAGGTGCATCAAGTCGAGTCGATAAATAAGAAACGCCTTCTTGGAGAGTTTTTTTGTCCCTTTTCTCCCTTAGAAGTTTTTTCCTTTTCTTTACTTTAGAGTAGGACTTTCAGTAGGAGTCGTCTTTCACCGGCATGGCTTTATTAAATTTCTCCGTTCGTTCGTTCATTCGTTCGTAAGGAAGGATATTTCAGTAAGAAAAGAGAAAATAAACGAGAGGATTAATGAAATCGACTTACTTATCTATCTACCTACCTACCTACCTACCTGCCTGCTATTCTTTTATAGAAAATCTTCCATTCGTTTTCAAATTTATTTTATTTTCTTTATTTCTATAGGAAATCCATTATTTTTGCATGAAATTGAAAGCTTTATTTAATATAGCTACAATGATCTGATTTAAATCAAATATCGAAGAAAAACTCAAAAATATAGCGTATTTTCTCTTTGTTGGTGCCCATCTTTGAAATACGCTCTAACAATAATGAATAAACCAATCGTAAAATTGTTTGAGGAATTTTTTAGTAGGTAATCTTATCTTTCTAACGCGAAATACAGATTACTAAAGCCATGTATTATAAAACTAATGGATGTCATTCTACTACATCTATCTTTTAGAAATATTCTAATAACGCACTTCATCGGATTACTATCATTTAAATGACCCATTAAAAATAAGTCGTTCGTAATTGAGCCAGCTCATTTATCGGCAACCTCCACCTTTTCTCTGTCTCTCTCTCTCTCTGTTTTTCTCTGTTTTTCTCTGTTTCTCTTGATCGTTTCAACTGCAGATTGAGGGACAATGGTGCAAGACGTCGCGATGCCACGCAGGTAGAATTATGGACAATAATGATTATAGTCGAACGAAAGGGCGCATTCACTTGCCTAACGAATGACGAGAAAAAGAGAAGAATTGAAGATAGAAGGGAGAAAGAGAAACAGAGAGAGAGAGAGAGAGAGAGAGAGAGAGAGGGAAAAGGAGATGACGTAGCTGTTGTAATTGGCCACATTGTACCTATGAATTGATATGTCATTAATATTGATTGGTTACGTGCCGGGCTTTGTGTTGAACGAGTATGAGCCAAGGGAAGGCCGGGTTTACGTTAGTGGAACGAGGACGAGAGATATAACAGGGAATGGGATAACTACGTATGGGAGAAAGAGAGAGAGAGAGAGACAGAGAGAGAGAAAGGAACACGCTGTATTCTCGTATTTGGTTATACCAGAACAATACGAGCTGCGTAATGCTATTCGTCCATAGTTGCAATAGGGCTTGTTTTCAGTTAACGCCATTGGGTTGTCTCTCTCTCTCTCTCTCTCTCTCTCTCGTGTTTCCAAAGGCTAGCAATACCTATTTGTGAAAATCTACCTTATCCATCTATGGTGAGTCTGGTTATCAAACACACACACACACACATACACATATGAACTTTCGATATGTAAATCATAAAATATATTTTCTCTATTTTTTAATATTAAATCCACTGTAGTAATTATCAGCACAAATTGCATTACCATTCTGTTATATTATACATCTCTTTGTTTCAATTTAGTATTAAAAGTTTTACAAAGAGAATTAATCCAATTCGAATGAAGATTTTTCTTATGAAACTTTTGCACAAGAAAACTCTAAATCCGAATAATTACGTCCATTATTCTTGTTAATAAAAAGAATATTTCTTCTATTTATTAGAAAAAAAGGTTTCATTATGGTCGACGATATTTCGTGGGATATTTGTTCTTTTTAGTTTTTGCCGGATGTAGGAGGATTTTGTTGAAATAAATATATTTTACGATGCCGTACTTTGGATAGGTGAAGTTGTCTCCCTCCGTGAGATAGAAAAAGAAAGAAATAAGAGCGAGATGAAAATAGAGGCACGGAATCTGGCGAATAGATGGATAGACGGAGATTTCACGTGTGTAAGAAGCAGGCATTAGGACGCATGTATATATGTGTGTGTACTCGGAGAAAAGAGAACTCTCCCGTGGAGTTTCGGAGAGGAACGAGCAAGAAAGAGAAAGAGAAAGATAAAGAGAAAGAGAAAGAAAGAGAGATAGAAGGAGAGATAGAGAAAGAACAAGTTGTAGGGAAAACGTTGAGTATGGGACAAGGATGGAAGAAGAGTAGAACGAGAAGAAGAAGAAGAAGATGAAGAAGAAGAAGAAGAAGAAGAAGAAGAAGACGACTACGACGACGACGACGACGAAGAGGAGGTGAAGGTGGAGGCTGTGGCAGAGGCAGAGGCAAAGGCAGAGTTAAAGGCAACGACGGTGTTGGAGGATGGGGTGAAGGAGGAGGAGGAGGAGGAGAAGAAAAGAGGTAAGGTAGATGGAGAGTCGCAATGTGATGGAGAAGGACGAAAGGAAGATACGAAGCGGGAGATAAAAGTGGTAGAGAGAAAGACGGCCAACGTGTTCTCTTGCTTGGACCGAGCAAGAAGAGATAGAAAGAGACGGAAAGAGAGAGAGAGAGAAAGAGAAAAAGAGAGAGACTAGCTTAGCAACGAGTGCGAGAAGGACGGAAAGGTCGTAATTTTTCAGCAGTGTGGCGCTCAGAATTTTAATGGCTCGAGCAGGACCGAGGGATGGGTAGCTAGAATGAGAATGAGTGAGAAAGAGAAATAGGGGGAAGGGCTTATGGAAGGAGGGATTTTGCTCTAAGAGGCGGAATATGCGAGCGAGAGAGCGAGATAATGCGACTCGTGAATGAGGACCAGACCGTGAAAGAAATAAACTTGCATATAAACATGAGGCAGTCGTCTCTCTTTCTCTCTCTCTCTCTCTTTCTTTCCTTCTTTCATTTTTTCTTTCTTTCTTTCTTTATTTCTTGCTTTCTTTCGTTCTTTACTTCTCTTGGTTTTCTTCTCTCTCGGCAGAATCTCTTATTATTGATACGACCGGCTACTCTTGAGACTGTGTACATATGTAGTACTTTCATACTTTGCCTCTTTGCTAACTGCATCTTTGTTCTTCTCATCATAATCCATTTCTTTTTTTCTTCCTCTCTCTTTATTATTATTATTATTAGGTGTACAAATAAGTTTCCACCATACAACAAAATATAACTTTATGATTAAATTATGGTTAAAATTGTCTCATGTAAAACGTCATATCGTAGGGTTTGACATCTCTCGACAACATAATCTTGGTATATTAGTAATTTTGTATCGATAACAGATATTTTTTTTCCTTCGAAAATGTCGAGTTTTGAGCCGAATAAGCACCATTTGAGGGAACTTTTGATTAAATTATTTAATTTCAAGAAATCTGCATCTGATGAACATCGATTGCTTGTAGAGGCATATGTCGAGGCGTTTTTAAGTTAAAGAAATTTTCATTAATGGTTTTTATAGTTCAAGAACANATGGAGTCGCTACGAGCTCGAGCAGGATAATGAGATATATCGATCGCTACCACTGCTACTATACGTTCCCTATTTTCGATGAAATATCGTTCGGCATTGCTCGTTCTATATTCCCACCAGCTTTACCCTGAGCTTATGCTACCTATAACTCTCTCTCTCTCTTTCTCTCTCCCACTATTTCTATATATGCATGCTTCCTACACCATACTCATTTATTTATTAATTTATTTATTTTACGGGATAAACTCCCATTAGTACAAAAAAAAATACAATTATAAAAAGTCAGGAAATATTAGGTTGTCAAGTATGAAATGAAGCAAAATCAAATTCAATTATGTGGATTTTTTGTTCCATTTCATACTTGACAATCATTCTTAGGAATAGTCTTAACAAGACAAGTTTTCTAAAAAAATAGGAGGAATATTATCAAAACCAGGACTATAATTATTATTAAGACTATTGATGCATAAAAATATTTCTTCAATATCAATTGACAAAAAAGATAAATTGATATTGGAGGCAGAAATGCCAGAATCAATATTATTAGATAACAGAGAATCCTGTATATACAGATTGAAAAGTGTCTGCCAATAGTTTTGAGATTGATAAATCATTATTCAAAAAAAAATACAAGAAATATCATTAACATCTAATTTTAATGAAATTAACATCTAATTTCTTAAGAAAAGGAGTTATTAAATTAAATAATTTGAGATCTGAATGA
This sequence comes from Mischocyttarus mexicanus, assembly GCA_023678845.1. NCBI lineage: Eukaryota > Metazoa > Arthropoda > Insecta > Hymenoptera > Vespidae > Mischocyttarus > Mischocyttarus mexicanus. The sequence goes on along the minus strand of JACGTP010000003.1, from coordinate 2,790,084 downwards.
ATACAACCATTAAGATATTTTATACATATTACCCTTTTACTCGCATAATCTTTTATTCGAAGTCTTAATGGCTATAAAGAGCTTTCCTATCTTTTATTTGAAGTAAATACTATGGGATATAAATGTTATTGCGCGTTAAAATTATAGTTCTCTACAATCCTTTTTTGTATTTCTTAGATTAACGAGGAAGAAAAAGTAACGTTCCCACGGAGAATAACAACTTGAGATAGAGAAAGAGAAAGACAAAGAGAGAGAGAAAGAAAGAAAGAAAGAGAAGTCGATTTATTACTGGCCGATTACTTTTCGCGTTGTCCTTCCTTGTTCCTATATAAATTGCAAATCTGCCGTGCTCGGATTTTTCAGTCTGCCGTTCAGTAATTTACATACATCGATCCCTTGTTCGAAAGAGAAAAAGAGAGAGAATGAACAAGAGAATGAGAAAAAGGATAGAAAAGGAAAGGCTCGTAACGATGGGTGTTGAAGCGAAACAAGTAGCTTGGCTGACACGAATATCCCACCGACATGGAAGTTTATTGTGGTAATAAATCACGTCCTTATCGTGTTACCATTGAATAGGTATTAAAGTATTCCTTTTCGGTGGATTCCACATTGATTTTAATTTCATTTTTCGATTCAACCTAAAATAAAGAATACATTTTATTTCAATTGAATTTTTTTATATCTTTTAACGCTTATCTTTTTTTTTTCCTCGCCCCCCCCCCCTCTTTGTATCGTACAAATAGGATTTTAATTTGAATACTTGAGGGATATTAAAAAGATACGCTTTTAGATTCGGCGAAAATGATTTGAATCCGGTAAATCCATCGAGCGTGAACAACCATCTGCATTGCGAGATTCCACGTTATTCCATCCGCGAGAGAATTGAGGAAGCCACGCCCATCCGGATATCGATTCGTTGACAGCGCGTTGCTTTTCGCTTACCCGTCGGACGTGCTTTGCTTTTTCGACCAAATTTACCAAAAAAGAAAAAAAACTAACTTCTAACCTATTTCCTTTTTCAACATATTCTGGTCAACTCGTTAAATACGCGATATTATTATTTAACACTTTAATTATTTTCCAGGGGAATCTAACAAAAAATACAAATGAAACTGAGAGAAAGAAGATATACTTTATCAGCTTATAATAATACTTTGAAATAAAGATAAAAATCACGTCAAAACATTTTCTATCTCTTTAGAAGCAATGAAAATCCATAAGAGTTCAAATAGAATACGTCTAAACCTTATGGTTCTCCCCTTTCCAGTTAGGAAACCCACAAACCTTCATTATCATCGACCGCCGCCTATTCAAATAAACATACCCAGAACACTCAGTAAACCCCTTTCCTACCCTTCACCATAGACCCTATAGAGAGATTCTACGATGCTACTGGAAATACCATAGGGGTTTTAAAAATGGATAAGAGATAAAGAAAGGTAAAGAAAACACAGAAAAAAAAAAGATAGAAAAAACAAAATAGAGAAAAGAAAAAGGGAAAAACCGATAGCCGAGAGCCATTTCCACGTTTAGCACTTTGGCATCGACTTTTGTTCTTTGAGGCGGACAAAATTTACACCGGTGAATCTGAGAGAAAAGGGGTGATCATCTCTTTTGGTAAGACCGTATCGTTGGCTACAGTTATGACGGATTATGTTATATAAGTCTAAAGTTGTAGAAAGAGAATGAGAGAAGTACAGTGTATATGAATATACGCAAACACACATATAACGTGGAAATGTTCGAATTAGAGATAGAAACTAGGAAGGAAGGAGTTTATGGTCATGGTGGTAGTACTGCTGCTGGTGAAGTGAAGAAGAGAGGGAGGAATAGGGAAGGCGAGCGAGCGAGGTGAAGAAGGGAATGTGGCAAGGGATTGGAAAGAGCACTGAGAGAGAAAGAGAGAGAGAGAGAGAATGAGAGGAAGGAAGGGAGAGATAAAGGTGGCGGGGGTTGTTTCATTGAGGGGTGTTTCATATCGACCGCCACTTGGCTCCGCCTATCAGGAGACGCCGCCACCATGCGATCTCTCACCCGCACTTCCTTCCAAACCTCGTCGAATGCAAACAACGACGTGGCCTGTCCGCTAACCTCCACTCGATAACAATCATTGCAACCGGGTGCATCGCTATGCCAGCTTGCACACAATCCCTCTTTTCCCTTGGTGACACTTCCTATCACGCTGTTAGCTACAACGTTGATACTTTGCCCTCCGGATATCTTTCACCCTTATCGTCACGTTTATTCCTATCGGAAAATATTCAGACTAATGATTTATGTACATTTGCATATATACGTTTTGTATGTATATAAAAGGTTATTATACTAAACCATCTTGTAAAATGATATTCATGATAATCCCTAAGCTTTATACTTTGTCGTTCGTTTTGTTTTTCTATTTTAACTTGTGGAATCCTAAACGCGTTAGAGCTTCAGTTCACCCCTTCCTACTCCTACTCCACGGTTTATATTTTACATTTCTTCTTTTCTTATTATCCCATTTAAAACAACAAATCGTGTAATAACTGCTTATGCATTTAACTAACCTGTGCACATATTTGCATAGTACTTGTTTATTTCGTATTTTTGTCGAATCAAAAAGCCCCGCTAGTGGAATTGCGTTTTACTTGATTAAAAACATATTTACCATTGTACGATTTTCACAACGATTATTATTACATGCCGATTTTCCCACGATAAATTTCCAACGAACGTTTGCGCGCGCGCGCGTGCACCATTATACCCGGGAACAATCTCTTCGTTCTGCCGACCTGATTGCGCCAATCAGTTATGATTGCGTACCGACGACGATGGACCCGAGCGTTCGACTGCTTCTCACACACACATACACAAATACACATACACAAACATACATACACAAACAGACATACACACAGAGACACGCGCGCACGCATTATATTTCTCTTTCTTCCTCGTGTTGTTCGCCTCGAAACGAGTTTTCGATTTTATATCCGTTCTCACCTGGCAAGAAAGAAAAAGAACGAGAGAGAGAGAGAGAGAGAGAGAGAGAGAGAGGCTGGCTAACGAATCGAAACTCGCTTAATGCCACGATCGTCCGTGCACCGTATTTCATCTCGTTCACGAGCCATTCTCCGGAAGACCGATTCGATCAAAATTACGTCCTTACCGAGTCTCTTGTATTTTTCAGACCGGAAAAAAATAAACAAAAATAAACGATCTGCCACGTCGCATCGATTTAGGAATCAAAGACGAAAGAAACTTGAAAGAGCGTAACAATCTTGTTTATTTATTTATTTATTTTCTTATTTACTCGTTCGCTTCTCTATTTATTTATTAATTTATTTATTTGTTCAGCAAAAAAGAAAATTTATCGATGCGATATAAATAAGTTGAAAAAAAAAAATAAATGAAGTAAAGATGGGTGTGCAACTGGGTAGAAAAATCTTCAATCTTAAAGGAAATGAAGCGAGTACCCGTGCTCTGCTCAAAAAGGAATCGGAACCATATGCAGTTTTATGTTATTTATTACGTCTCTAAAGTTTCAAGAGGGTGCCTAACTTTTTCAGAGTTACTTAGTAGAAATGGCTAATTTAAGATAAAAAGATGGAACTTACTGGGTCTTTGCAAATATGAAATATTCTGGATGTGAAAATCTTCTTTCACTTTGGTTAGTTTCAAATAGAAATAGTAAGTCATAATAGGGTCGTTAGTTTTACTGTAAATAATCGTTTTCGAAGATATTAAAAAAAAATTTTGGTGAAACAAAACTGTACGATGCACATGATCATCGAAGAATCAATTTTCGACTCGATCGTACTTGTCGGCGACTTTTCAATTTCACGATGGATTGCACCGTCGCTCTTGGGGAGCTAAGCCGGTATTTGACGTGGCCTCGACATCAAAGAAACTCGCAATACCGTGTACTCGCTGTGTTATGTGTACAAATCTACACACACAAGGAAACGCAGAAACTCTGATGCATACATGGACACGTATGTACATTAGCACAGGTTCGCAAAAGCAAATACGCTCGTGGATACGTTCTGACTCAACCAACGATGGTCCATCCGTCGTCATCTTCGAGAAGACAACTATGCTGATCTTCGTAAATTCACGTCTTTCTTTGAAGTACCAACTTTATGTCTTTGAATTTCATTAAAAAAGATCAAAGAAAATAAGAACAATAATACAGAAAATATCAATTTTAACCTGGCAGAGATTAATTACAACATTATACAAAGTAACTCGCACGTTCACCCACTTTCTACACGAACATTGTACATTAATTCTACTCTTCGCGTTAAGAAATTTCTTTGAAAATCTTTATCATTTAAAAAGTTTGAATTTTTATTCAAAAGAAAGTTAGAATTAAAAAAATATATATTTTACAACGTTTCGATAATAACATCTCAATAAACTCAACGAAATTGATTCAATATTAAAAGACTATTATTTTAATTAATAATATTTTTATTTTCTTGCCTTCTTTAAAAAATACTAACAATAATAATAATAATAAAATAATGTAGAATAAAATTTTACTTATGAATAACATTATCGTGATTTTTCATGGCAGCTTTTAGATGTTAATACGCTCGGAATTGTTCGATAATTAAATAAATTTGATCGCGGAAGCACGGAATAATATTTAATACTGTGCAAACTCGCGTTTATGCATAGTCATATGCTTGTGTGTGTGTGTGTGTGTGTGTGTGCGTGTGTAGATGCATGCGAGTGTTAAGAGGGTACAGGTCAATGTGGGACTAGAGTAATATTATTTCGTTCTATAACACGAGAATATGGAATTATAGTAGCGGAGTGAATATACCAAGCTGTAGATTGCGGCAGCAGGGGTTGGCGTTACGGTGGCTGTTGTCAGTACACGTACTTACCTTCTAAATGCAGGTTGATTCACAAAAAGCTTTCATCGTTATAATCATTAAAAATTGTATTAACTTTCTCTAATAATTTATAAAACATTTAATTAATATTAATAATTGTTAACAATTTTAACTAATAAAATTATACCAAGCCTTGTACTACTATTATTTAATTAACTTACGATAAACGTAGTCTTTACATTGAAATAAATTCATTTTATTTCAGAAAAAACTGAATAACATGATTATTCCTAAACAGCTAAATGTTTATTTCATACAATGGATTAATATATTTTCTCTTATATCAACTATTTAAGTATTTTTAAAATAAGAATAATCATTTATGTACTCTTGGTCGTTCCGGTATTGGGTCTTTTACCTAATATTTAGTACTTTCCTCGACGTGATAGATCATTTGCTAATTACATCTTGGTATACAGCAAAGCTTTAGATAAAACGATAGAATAGCTAGAGAAAGAGGCATACACTAATACATAGAAGTACATAGATACATAGAACACTATCACGCATCGTCGATTTCACATTGAATATCGCCACGGGCAGCAACAGCAGCAGCCGGTTAAGAGAGCAACTTGTTACAACGTTCGTAATACTGTCGTCGATCGTATAAGATACGGAAATCGTTCGGAAGCAACGTCGGAGATCGAGAAAATCGTTCTCCGGTTGATACGATAATGCGATCGCATTTGTTGGATGCTAATACTAGTATTTATGAAATCGTTCGATAGCTTAACGATATTATCTGTATATAAGAACACACGCGCGTGTGCATGCACATACGCATACACATGCTTGCACGTAGATGGATGTATGTAAATGTAATTGGTATTAATAAAAAAAAAAAAAAGGATCGACGTAATCGTAGGATCATTAAAATGATTTACGATGGTGAATGTCGCTCGTTGATCGCCAGTCACCTTTACTTAATTCTCTTAGTCGGATAAAAAGTTCTTTGGTGCTTTGGTTCGGATTTGAAAGGATAAGGACTCCAGTCTGACGCGGAGTGAACGATATCGCTAGGAACGCCCATAGAAATTATATAGTCTTCTTTGCAGACCTATAGTGAGAGAGAAAAGGAGAGAAAACAAACGTGTGTACATAGTAAGTGGTATACTATATCCTTGTGTGTATGTATGTATATGAGTATGAACGGAGGCGTGCGTCAAACAACGATTATTCGCACCTTTCTCGTGTTCCGTGGTTGCGCTTGCTGTGTCAAAGAGTATGTTGCGGGCACAGGGATTTAAAGGATAGCTCCGATAAAATACAGGCCACGCAAAGCACTTCTTGGTCGAGACTATCCTTGCCAATCTGCTAACTTTTTTTACCTTCTCTTTCCTTTGCTTCCAACTTGTAGTAGGTATACCCCTTTGTGTTACTCTTTATATCTCTTTTCCTTTTCTGACTTAATATCGTCGTTCGATATTCTTACATGTGAGAAAAAGAGACAGGTAAAGTGTATGCGTATATGTGCTGTCTCACCTTCGTTCGTTCTTTTCGTCTTTGTCTCTCCTACACGGATTGAGAAAGAGTATAAAATACTCTTTCTCTTTCTCTCTTTCTTTCTCTTTTTTTACCTTCATATTTTTTCTTCTTATTTTACATTCAACACAGCTGTCTCTCTTTCTCTCTCTCTCTTTATTGTCAATGTCGTCGTTCGCCTCTTCCTCATACGCATTTTGTGCGCACTTTTATCGCCCCTTTGCTTCTTATCTTTCTTCGGTATCCTCTATGAAACAGTATATATGTATATCAGTCGTTCTTCCTCTTTCTCTCTTTTCCGTTCCTCTCTCTCTGTCCCCCTGTTTAACTCGATCCTATCTTCATTTCTTTCTTCCTCTCGCATTCCGTGCAAATTCCATCCTTTCCTCTCACATAAACACACATACACGCTCGTCCATGCATACACACATACACCTGGTGCCTCTCAACACTTTCTATCTCCTTTCTGTAGATACTTAATCTCTTTCTCTTTCTATCATTTTATCCCTGTTCGTTTCGTTCCGTGCCAGCAAACATCTACTACATCTTTTTCTTTCTCTCTTTTACTAACACACATCCATATAAACATATCTACCTCACCTATACCAACATTTACACTCGCGTATTCACATTCTCGACTCAGTCAGTCGTCCCTTTTCCTTCGCTAGTATTCGCTACTTCGGCCTACGGCCAACGCATACTTACACACATATAACACACATACAATCACCCGCGCATTGAGAATTCGTGTGACGGAGTACACGAGGCTTCTCTCAGGCACAAGAGATCTGCACACACTGACTATGACAGAGAAAGAGAAAGAGAGAGAGAGATAAAGATAGAATGAAACTGCACGTGACTGCACGCACGAATACACGTAAAACCCTTCTCATGCATACATACGATCGAAGTGGCATGATTCGGTCTCTTTGTCAGCCACCCACTGCGTCTACGCAGAAGCAAATCGAGAATTTCACGCTTATTTGCCCAAATGATCGTGTCGTTCTCTCCAAGATTCGTTTATCAGAGTATCCCTTATGGTCTAGGAAAACATTACCATTTTCCATACGATCCTGACACTATATCTCTACTCATCCGTACTCATTTTATAATTTGAAGGTACATGCATAGTACGTAGATATTAACTGAATTATACAATCTAACGCGCCGACATATAGATGCCTAAATACATACATACGTACGTGCTACGTGCATCAGTTTGCTTATTAAATGAACCCTACTAACCGCTTTGACGACACGATCGAGGGGCTGGAAATCGTTTCACAAGCCATGCTTTTCAACGTTCAACCCATCCTCTTCCCCCTCCCCCCCCCCCCCCTCCTTTTACATAAAATGCAGCTATATGTGGCGAATGAGAAGGAGGGTTGATATTTTACCAAACGAAACTCCATAGCAACCACGCTGATTTTCCCGGCTCTAATTTTCACTAAACCAACTCTACCCTTTCTACTGCAATTGCAAAGGGCGTTTATCGTAGCTAATTAATCGTTCGAGTAGCAATGAGAAATCACGACCGTGATTATTTTATGTTTTCTAAACCCTTCCCACGTCGTTTATTTCTCTCCGATTAGGCAAATATATATACAATTCAATTCATACGTCTACGTTAATAAATATAAACGCAAATAAATCATAAAATTAATTGTTACAATATATTTTTATTTAATTTACTGTATAATTACCGACACACATAGATACGTGTAATTGATAGTTATCTTTTACATTAGTTCTTTTTTTTTTTTTTCGTTTGCTTATTTTCAACATGTCAACCTTTCAAGAACAGATACGATCGTGTATGTCACCGCAAGACTAGAGAGCAGATGTCGATCAGCCCTTTTATATAACGACGATCGGATATATCTAATCCTCCGGCTTCAGGCTTGTTCGAGAAGATAGGGATGAGAGAGAAAGAGAAAGAGAACAAATTTAATATACTACCAGATGACTCACAGATATGGTCATGCCGCTTGTCTCTCTATTGAAACAAAAAGCGTTGCTTTGAATCGCACAGTTGCCGTTTGCCTCAAATATATCATCTTTTCAAACTATTTTTATTTTATACATATAATTATATATTCATATAAATGAATATAAGATACTAATTGTCAAATCGTTTTAATATTAAGTCTCGTTTCGGTATTGAGTCTTTTACTTTATATTAATAAAGAACGAAAAAGAAACGATTTTCTTGAATAATTCCTACAGGGTGGAATATGAAAGATACAAGGGGGGAAAAAAAGTCGTGGGGCGAGACGGCAACGGTAGCTACAGAGCAGTGTAGTATATAACATGGGTTGCTTTAAAAGAGTAGAAGAAAAAAAGGCGACTGTACACATTCTATTCAGGGAAAGTCGGCGGTGTTTTGTAACAAGCAACACCGACACAATCGAAAAGGCGAGATATTAGAAGCCGCAGAGAGCTTTGCTCTCTCGCATTTGGCCACATGCAGTAGGCAGGTAGTACCACTCGTGTTAGTTTTCACGTGCGACTGTTAAAAAGGCAGAGAAGGATCCCTGAAGCTGTTATTAATGGAAAGGGGTGAGGGAAGGCAAGCTACTATGCGCGTTTACCCTTAACACGAGCCTCTTCGTGTAGTTCATTGTGGGGTCTTCCACGAGTCTCTTCGAAGAGAGAAAAAAAAAGAGACGAAAGAGAAGAGAAGAGAAGAGAAGAGGAAGAGAAAAAGGAAAAGATAAAGAGATGAAGAGGGGAAGAGAGATCCAACATATATGCTGTTCAAAAGAGAGAGAGAAAGAAAGAACCAAAGCTGGTATATACACGCTTACATCGAGGATACATAGACGTTCTTGCTTCATCCTTCTTTCTCTCTTTCTCTCTCTTTCGTTCTTTATCAAAGAGGCGTGACGAGGGTGCGCTCTGAGAAAACCCAAGAGAATCGAAGATTCCTTGTACGAGCTTTACTCTCGTGCTATGTATGTATGTTCTCTTCTTTCTTTCTTACTCCTTTTATTGCATGTTCACGGTATTCTTATTTGCTACCGCCTACGCCTTGCGTATATATCTTCTCGTATTACTCTTATACGTGCAATACGTGCAATTCTCTCTTTCTCTCTGTACGTTTTCATGTGCACATTTATACATTGTGGGCGTATGCGTAAGTAGAAAGACGAGCATCTTCGATCTTCCTTCTCTACATTTGGATAACTCTATCTTCTTTGGTAACAACATTATGAACTTTGATATTTAATCATATTTGTTTGAATTGTTTGAATACTTTTTTATATAGATCAAAAAAATAAGTATTTTGCTATGTAGGGTAATAGTTGCTTAAGTTGTACTCTAAAAGAAAATACGATTACCGTTGATAAGAAGATAAAATGAAAACTTCAGAGAAATACGATTCAGATAGTGGTACAAATTTGGACTTATTTTTTCAGAACGTAGAAAAAATGATTTAATATATATATATAGTATTTGTGGTTGATCGATTTTATTCGAGTATACATGTTATTGATCAGGTCAATTCAAATTGAGAAACTCTAATTATCGATTTTTTCCTTAACGAGAAGGAACCAATCCGAGTTAATGATTACACGATAATTATTGGTAGTTTTGGTGCCTTTCGTATTAATAGCCAAAGAGAAGAATTAAATCTAACGTATCCTAATTGCCGTCACTTTACTTCTTTGCCCGTATCGCGTCGCGTTATTTGTCATTGATGAAATCTACCTCCATCCCTTTTCTCTGTTTCTGATTATGTTTATTTTTTTTTTCGTCTTGGGTTGATGCCGAAGAGAGACAAAATGATGAAAAAGAGAAATACACTAACAGATAGGGACTGGAGAGAGAAAAAAAAGAAAAGAATAGGAGGAGCAGAAGGACAGAAAAAAGAGGAAGAGAGTTCTTTGCAGAAGGAAGGAGGGCGATATAATAGAGAGGCGGAAAGAACCATGAGCAAAAGTGAAGGAGGGATGGAGAAAGGGAAAAAGAGAGAGAGAAAGAGAGAGAGAGAGAGAGAAAATGAAGGTGCCCTTTGTCTCGACGCAGAGAGCCGGCATAGAAGCCAAGAACGATGCGCTGACTCCTTCGTGCTCCTTCGTCCTCTTTCGTACTCTTCCGAGCCCTATCATCGTCCCTTCGAGCTCCTTCGGACTCCTCCGCGATCCCACTCGTTTCCTATTCGCCGCTTTGGCTCTCCCGGTTATGCTCGTCGTGACACCGTGCGGCCTTCAGCAGAAGACGACGAGCGTCGTAGTTGTCGGAGATGAGGATGAAGATGGCAATGACGTAGACGTAGACGTAGACCCAACATTGCGTAGATGTAGAATACAGTATTATAGAGAACTTTCATTGTAGTATACAAATTAATAGGAAGCGCTACTGTTCGGATGAAAAAATTTTTGCCAAAAAAAGGGGTTTTTTTTTCTATTAGAAAGTTTTACCATTTTTCATTATTCACAATTTCGTACAACTTAATACTGCCAGTATTACTACACTGTTACCCATTACTTATTACTTATTACTATCCTTTCGTTCTTCAAAACAGTAATTTCATATTTGCAACCTTCTCTCTTCCCTCTTATTCCCTGTTACTTCTCATCACGCTTTAGATTAACGAATTAACTTGAACCAGTACGAGATAATGTTTTCGTTATTAAGAACCACTAAATTTCGACCACTTCAGAAGAAGTTCTCGTTAATCTTTTATATTTTTAGATTGTTGAATAATTCGATGAAACAGAAGATCGATGCTTGTGAATATCAAAAGCAAGGAAAACCGGAATAAAAGAGGAGGAAGATCAAGGAGAAAGAAATCCATCCAAGATTTACACCACTCGAGAAAAATATAAATTTCAAATATGCCGCATTCTCCTTCGATACAGTCGTCCTGTATCTTTTTTTCTCCTATTTTTCTTTCTTTTTTCGAGAAAAGGGTATTCGAAGGACTTGTAAAAAAAGTATTCCGAGGGAATCGGTTTAATTAAACGCAAGGTGGTGGTCTATGCAACGAGTTTTACGAAGATTTTAGGCTCTTCGTTGAATTTTTCTTTTTTTTTTCTTCGGGAAATGTTCAACGTGATCTGGGTAAGCTACGTCCTGGCTTTTACTTACACGAGACGTTGTAGAGTAGCTCGCTTTAATCGGCGCAATAAAGTGCAAATTAAATGCTGGGATCGGATCGCTTGGCTCTGCCAGGGAACAAGAAAAAGAAACACAGAGAAAGAAAGAGGCAGTTCGACTTCCACCCTTTTCTCATCGTAACAGCTATGGGTCCTATGAAGAGAACAAAGGAACCTCGTGAAAAGAAGAATTTACAAGAATTGTTGATGTACGAATTTAAAGAACTTGGAGAATCTTAAATACGAGTCATTTTGCTTGCTTCAGAGATAAGCAGTTGGTTTAATGCCGAAGACGTAAGGTGTACTGACGTACACATATAGTATTAGTAATAGTAATAATAGTAGTAGTAGTAGTATATATATACTGCTTAACATTTTCAACCTCATCTTCTCTCGTCTTAACGGCTTTGCTAATGATGGTACAGCCTAGTTTAGCCTGAAAAATAGATAGCATAAGCTTTTCATATAAACGCGGTCGGTAACACGTTCTTATCGCAACGAGTATAGCAGTTAACGAAAAAAAAAGAATAAATGAGGATTATTATTAGAAAAAATGAGATTTTCCTCTGACAAGATTTTTCGAATAATTGTAATCAATTTTTCCTCTAGTTTTGGTGCTTTAATCTCAATTGAAATACCGAAAAATGATAAATTGGTATACGATATTATAACGTAGTAGAATATTCTCTCCTCCAGTGTTGAACGACGATAAAGCAATGTGGCCCTTTGATCACTAGCGACGAGCCTGCACGGAGTAAGCCGAGTAAGGTCGAGTTTGGCCGAACTCGGTGGAGGCCCGCAGCTATGTGTTGTGGTCTGTCGTGAGTGCTTTGTGACAAGGGAGGTGCGGTGTCTGCATTTTTTTCTCTTCGTTTACTCTCTCTCTCTCTTCTCGTTAATCGGCAAACATCGTCAATAATTTTCTCGCGAATAATTATAATGTCGTCGAATGGATTGTTCGCGATACGCGCGTTGTTCATGAACGTGTCTCGTTAAACCGGAGGTTGTTGGGACGAAGACGAGGACGAGAGGAGGACGAGAGGAGGGACGAGAGGAGGACGAGAGGAGGGACGAGAGGAGGACGTGTCGGAGACGATTACGTACGAAATACGACGGGGAACTTTAGCTGGGGAAAAAAAAGGTTAACGATTTTTTTCTAGTTAGAAAAAAAAGTGTGTGCGTGTTGTTAAAGTGTTCAAATTAATCCTCACTTTGATTCCGTGAACTTTGTTTCTAGTTGATAATCCTTGAACGGAAAGGAAAAGAAAATAATATCCGACAACGGCGAGAAAAACGTTGCTTCGATCTCTCGTCTCTGGTATCCGTACGCGCGCGCGTGTTCTCCGTGTGTGTGTATTCATGTGTGTGTATATCGTGTATAACGTGCTTATCCTTACGTCTATACATACTTATATACATGTGTGTGTGTAGCTTGTTGTGCTTCGCGTGTGAATACAGTGTGTGCGCCGCGTAACATCGTGTGTCTCGTTTCTTAGCACGGTTACTTTCGGTATCGCCATCTCTCTCTTTCTTATCGCGTGAGTAACAACGATCACCGGCGACGAAGCAACGACGACGAAGAAGCAACGGCGACGACGACCGAAGAGTGAAAAGGATGGATACATACGAGTAGAAGATAGGTGGTATTGGAAAAAACAAAGAGAGAAAGAGAGAGAGTGAAACGATCGGATATATACACGGAAAGAAGAAGACAGATATATATGCGTATGCATTACGGTAAGTCTAAAAGAAAAGTAAGAAAGGTGCGAGAGAAAGAAAGAAAGAAAGAAAGAAAGAAAAAGAGAGATAGATAGAGTTCCAGGGGTGGCTTGAGTGTTCGTCCGTGTGTGCATGAGCTTCGTTTGGGGTGAATGGATATGCGCGCGCATTCTTCGCGCGTCGTAAATCGAACGAGCGAAAACCTAATATCGCCGTCTTCGACTTTGATTTGTCGAATATGCGATACGCATTAAATGTACAACACAGAGAAATAGATAACAATATAGACAAATAAGCTAGAAATATTGTTATTTTTATTTTTTCTCATTATTAACTAATTTAACGATAAACTATACCCTATTCTTTTTTAAGGTAGATAATTTATGGTGATAAAGGTGTTTGACCGGTCTAGGGACTTGTACGCAATTAGTATACTTCCTAGCGGAAGTATCCAACTTACGAGAGCCTTATGTTTCTTTTCTGAATAAAGACAGAGAGACAGAAAGAGTGGTAGTGGTGGTGGGGGTAATGGTGGTGGTGGAGGGGGAAGCCGGTAAGATCGAGCGAGACAGAACATAGTACGTTTGTATTCTTTGACAGGTGTCGTCTATTTAGTGTATTACACTGTTGAAACGAGTTATCGATATTTTTGAAAGGAAACTTTCCGGATGTAAAAGTCGTAAAAGGAAGACAAAGATAGAAAGAAAGAAAGAAAGAGAGAGAGAAAAAGCGAATGAGGGTGTTTACCAACGTCTTTTTGCTTTCATTGTTAGTTTGGAGGAAGGGTGACGGAGATATGTGTATATCTTTTTTTCTTTCTCTTTTCATGGGTCCTGACTGTTCTCCCACTCGCATGATGGTAAGCCACGTATAAAATACACATTCGTTTGACTCTATCTCTCTCTCTCTCTTTATCTCTCTTTTTCTCTCTTCTTTTACACGGTCTCTCGTGCGCATGCTCAGTTCGTCTACGATCTCTATCTGTGTATCTATCTCTACGTTACGCGTACTTACGTCTGTATTAGTCGTGCCCGGCAAGAATCGCACGCGCATGTATACACACATTGATATTTTATGTATATACACACTCAAAGCTATTAGGTGTTGGAATTAATTCGTAGCATTTTACAAGAGATGACGTAGGGTATTACAATAATACTGTTTTTACCTTCAATAACAAATTTATAATAAATCAGCTGTTATTATATTTTATTTTTTACTATACATCTTATTTTTCAATTGTTAGTAAAAACAAGTTACAATTATTTCAATACGTGAGAAATTAATATTAGATTGCCAAGTAATGAAATGGTGCAAATTTCTATTCAATTATGTACATTTTTTCGCTCCATTTCATACTTGACAGCCAAATACTTGAAGAAAATTCATCTCAAATACTTGGCGAGTTGTTTATATCGTTAGGGGTTGATTTATCAACTATATGTAAACGTTTTAAAGGTTTAGAAATGATTTAAAAGGAAAGAAATTGAGTCCCAAAAGAATAAAAACCGAAGAACGTTGAAAGGCGTTTTCTGACCTGTGATTTACCGCTTCAATGGCACAAAAGAAGAAGTTGTTTACATTGGATTTTTATTGGTGATGAAAAGTCGATACATTGTGACAATTCTAAGCGTAGAAAATCATGGGTTAAACCTGAACAACGATCATCGTCATCATCAGTTGTAAAGCATGATATTCATGGATCTAAGCTCTTCTTTTGTATTTGGTAGAATCAACAAGGTGTGGTTTTTATGAATTGTTAAAACTGAACTAAACCATCACTAGGGATCTTTACCGATTACAAGTAATGCGTTTAGGTTGTGCATTGTATTAAAAACGGTCAGTGAAAACATCGGTGAAAATATTGAAAACATTGCTTCTTTGGACTACCACCTGTTCCAATCAATGGCTCATGGTTTGTCAGAGTAGAATTTCACTTCTTTAGAAAATTGTAAAGATTAGATCGATTCATGGATTGACTCCAAGAATGAAACGTTCTTTCGACAGTGTATCTGTCTCCTGCCAGAAAAATGGGAAAAAATAGTGGCAAGCGATGGACAATATTTTCATTAAAAATAAATCTTTATTTGTTTATCAAAAAATGCTATGAATTAATTCTAATACCTAATACGAACGTGTGGTTAATGCTGTATTATTCTATGCGCATGTTCTCTCCCATTCTCGTCTATCTTGACTCGAAGTATTATTTTTAAATGAACGCTCGGGTAATTATATGTCGTGTTCAAAGGCCATACAGTCTCTCTCTTTTTCTCTTTCTCTTTATTTCTTTATTTATATCTTTCTTTCTTTCTTTCTTTCTTTCTCTTTCCCTTTCCCTCTCCCTCTCATGGGACGTGCGTTACGATAAGGAATGGAAGTGCCTCAAGCACTTTACCTCCACGGACTGGAAGATAATTTACCGAGCTCGATTATGTTCCTAATCGGTTTTTCTATGCGATCCTAGATTCGTTCTTTACAAGAAGACAAATCGATTTTCTCTGATCATTTATTGTGCGATCATTTAAACTCCGATCATTTATTTCTAATACAATTCAATATACGAATTACACGTTATACGATGTTTGTTGCATTAATTGTCAAAATTATTTCTATATCATATTTATCTTCTTCTTTTTTTAAGATACAAAATTACTCCTTTTATAATAAGACGCGGAAACTTTTAATACATAATTAGTCATATTGAACTTTTGACTGGTCGTGTTAATCGATACGCACGTAATCGCTAAAAAACAGGCGATTTTTTTTCTACACGAAAGGAAGGATGGTTTTTAATTAGCTTTTCATTTAAAAAAAGATATATTATCTTTATCTTTGTTGCCGAGTCGTTAAAACGGATCGATATTATGTACGCGCCGTAAAATTGTTCTTACTTTATTCTTCTTTTTTCTAAATAATGGGAAAAACATCGTTTGACTTTTACTGTTAATTGCAATTCGTAATTACTGGAAATGAATAATCGGTAATAAATATTGATAACATTCGAACTCTTGTATATATATATATACATATATAAATAATTAATAATTATGTTGATAAATCGATGTGCGTTTCGAATTAATTTATTTATTATCGTCTAGTCGATGATCGATTATATCTTTTCCTTGTCTCCCCTTTTGTTTAGGATTTCTTTATTTTTCATAATTATAATAAAATACGTTACGTAGCTCTAGAGTACGATCTATCAAAGTATCCGATCAGGTTTCACGATACGTCACGTTGACCATGAAAATCCCAACTTCTTTCTCCTCCTCGTCGCTTCGTTATCGTCGTCCTCGATGTTTCTTATCTTTTTGTTGAATTTGCCGCGGGACTTACAATCGTAGCAAAATAACATTTCGTCGATGAAATTACGTAAATAATTAAAAAAAAAAAAAAATAATAAATAACGAGACATATATTAGGTTGTCAAGTATGAAATGGAGCAAAAAATATGCATAATTGAATTGAAATTTGCTCCACTTTATACTTGACAGTCTAATTATATAGGCTTCTATCGTTTAACACAGTTTTGATATAACACGGTTTGAATATAGCACCGTGTTAAACAAGGAACGGCTGTATATATACAATTATGAAAAAGAAATATGAATAAATAAATTATCTTCCAATACACGTGGACTAATAAAGATTAACGATACAACGGAATTATTGTAATAGTCTTTGGCTATCGAAAAGCCAATTAAAAAGAAAATGTAGGAAGTGGAGGATAGCTGGTGATGGTTGTATTGCTGCCGCAACGTGGTGCGGGGTGGGGGGAACTCCCGCGCGAGATATAAAACGACGCGCAGAACGATTGCGCACGCACTTCGTGCACTCGCACGTTCGTAGTCCTCGTGTGCACCTGTTCTTCTTCTTCTTCTTCTTCTTCTTCTTTCTTTGTATTATTATTTTTTTTGTCTTCGTCAATCGACTACCGAGCAAGTAACAAATAGTGTAACCGAATAGTTTATACGAAAATGAAGCTAAAACGGTTGAAACGTAAGTCACAGGAGTGTCGGCTGTAATCATGACAGTGAATTAAACAATAATTATGATTTACTTTAACCTCGATTACCTGGGTCAACGTAAATTTTCATTCCGAGATCATACTTTTGTAAAGAATATAAACGAAGTAAATATTTGTTAAATAGTACGGAGGAAAGTAGGTGGTGTTCTTATTAATTTAAAAATAATCATACCCATTTTTTTCTCTACACTTCGTGTCATTTAATTATTATACCATTGAAGAGAGAAGAAAGAGACAGGTCCGCCTGGAGCGATTTAATAAAAGTTTTGTGAATGTTCCAAGTCGACGCTTTCGATTCTCTCGCGAGACCAAAAGAGAGACAGAGAGAGAGAGAGAGAGAAAAAAGAGGAAAAGACTGTCCCTGGAGAAGCTTTGCTGCGAAGTTCATTCGCTGTTAGTCGCCTCCGTTTTTTCATTAAACTAAGTGACTTCCTCCCAGTCGTCGATACATACACCCCGGCAATCCCTTTAAGTGCTTGATTCGATTCGCTCTTCCATGTTCCTTCTTTCTTTCTCTTTCACCTAAACACTCATACACACACACGCACACACATACCTTAGCTCGCAACTGGTAGGAAAACGAAGACGATAGTACGACGCGAAAAACGATTTCGAACGATGTTCGTATTGGCATCTCGACCTTTGTTTCATTACCCCCCTATTTCCCCCTTCCCCTTTCCCTTCGTCCCTCTTCAAATCTAGGAAGAACGATAATTTGTTCGAGACGATTTCATTTATTTTCTCACTTCGTTATTTCGAATTTTCCTCTGAACAATCTTTTATTCTCAGCCATTAGTTTTAATTACATCTTTTTCTTCTAAATGATGTATTTAATGTGATCTAGATTCGAAATAAGTCACGTCTAAGGATTAAATTACAGTAAAAAGAAGTAAGTGTACTCAATCGAATTGTCCTTTTCTTTTCTTTCCCCTCCTTTGTTTTTGCAATTTCTTTAAGAACCTTGTTACAATTACGATATTTCATTCTGACTAAAGTGATAAAGCAAAGAATAAATAAAGGAATAAAAAAAAGAAAAATGAAAGAAAATTCGATTTTGCAGGGTTGTCCTCGTACAATGCAATCACTCGATCGACGTTCATGGTGTCAGCGTCGACGTAAAGATCATCGAGATACGTTCTTCACTCAACCCTTCTTTTACTTTTTCTTTCTTTTTCTTCGTGTATACAGAGATGAAAAGAAGAGCGTGTTAAAGCTAGGCTTCGTGAAACACGCCTTGTTTCACAGGGCAAGAGAGATGGAATAAACCAGAGAGAAAGAGAGAGAGAGAAAGAGAAAAGTCCCTGGAGGTATATAAACGCAGGAACGTGGTAACTTGCGACAGGATCGTAAGTTTATCTCTGAACGAGCTACGGAAAGAGCTAATGGCAAACTGGAACGACGTCGAGTTGCTACTTCGATGAGAAAACGTCGATGGTAGAAGCAGAATTACAAAAAAAAAGCAAAATGTGAAGATAAAAAGAGAAGAAGAAAAAAAAAAGAGCGTTTTAACTTAATGCATTATTAATAAAAACATATACACACTTTCTGGTAACTGGTTTTTCTCTTTTTCCATAGAAAAAGTAAATCTCAGGAAAATTTGGTTAAATAATTATCGATAAAATGTACATTAGCGATATCCTAATTGGGTTATATTTTCTTTGAATCGAATTATCGTACTATTTTATTATTGATTTAAAACATTTGTTCAATTATTCTTATCGAAGTATATTTTTTTTTTTATACTCGGTGTATCTTTTGCTCGATCAATAATTTCCCTTTCCTTTTGGCCACTTTCGAATAATACATTTCCCTCAAAAACCTTTCACTTTTGGTTTAACATGAAAATGTTTAGTACTCTTTTTCTCCTAAAAGAAGTATGACTAGAAAAAAATGTTCACACGATACTCAAGAACACAAGCGGAGGGGTATGATGAAGGAAAAGGAGCATTTGTTAAGCGGGTAAAGAATTTCCTAGCGGGTCGTTTTCTCGCGAATGAAAAAGTCGTCGAATGAAAAGCAAGCGCCGCTACCATATCTCTTTTTTCCCTTTTTTCTTTCTATATACGTATTGCATATAGTATACTTATATACCTATAGAATCTCTGTTGCACTATGTCTCGAGCATGTCCATTCTCTCGTATATGGTTCTCGTAACGACACGAGAACTCGTCTAATCTATTATTTATCAATCGTTAAGTCTTTAGAGGGACTAATTTGAAGAGTTAGCCACTAGCCGTTTCCTACTTTGGCTTTGCCTGATACCTAACGGGTAAACGTTTGTTAGAATGTTCTCTCATCGATTAGATTCTCTTCGAAAATCTACATTTACTCACCAAGAAAGAAATCAATGTTTAATTATCATGTTACAAACAGAGATAGCTTTTATAGATTTAGACGATAGTGTTATCTGAATTTGGTTACATTAAATAATATTTTTATTTTATTTAGATATTGGATAAAAATCAATTAAGGTAAAATACCTAATACATAACTGATAGTACATTACTGATTTTTGTTATTATTAAAATACTTAAGTAGCTGGATATAAGAAAAGAATAATTAATTCATTCTATGAAATAGACATTTACAGTATTAAATATAAAATATTAATTGTCAAATCATTTCGATATTGAGTCTTTTACCCTAATTCTAATTTATATTTGATAGGTAATTATTTGAGTGTTTTAAATTTAAATTCGGAGATTATCGGTCGAGATGAAAAGATTTCAATCTTGTAGTAAATTGACTCGGTATTCGACTCGTACGAGTATTTCGAATAATTAACTTTTAGTTCTTAACGATCGTTAAAACGTGTCGCGAAGATGTAATGAAGTGCGAGAGGAAAGAGAACTTAAATAAAACAAAAAAGATACAAAATAAAATAATATTAAGAAAAGTTATCGAAGTTATTTCAAAGCTATGACTCTCGTTCGTGTACAACTTCTTTATTTCTTTCTCTCTTTTTCCTTTAAAGAGATAGGAGACCGGCCGAGTCGGTCAATTAGCTCGAGAGAAACCACTACTTTCCGTCCAAGGAGTAATTAAGAAAACGCTGATGCTGATTGCGTTGGAAACGCGATCTTCGAACTTCAACAAATGATCATAGAGTTTATTTTTATCTAATAATGATTAATTATAAGAAAATTAATTCTTAGGTAAAATAAATAATTATCTTTGCTTCTTTATTCTTAAATAAGATATTAACAAAAGCTTAATATTAATAAGCTATTAATGATCGTACTAATGGATTTCTACGACTACTTTTCCATCGTAGTAAGAAAGCAAAATATATTGGAAGTTTGTCGATAACCAATCGTTAACCAATCTTTAACCAATCTTTAACCAGTAGTTAGCTGTCCATGATTGACGAGTATACTCGCTATACGGAAAGTAGTTACCATTTGGTATACATCTAATTGGGAAACATTTTCATTAAGTAATCCTACACGAAGATACTTACATGTTTACAAAAATAATAATCAGAAAGAACGAAGATATTGAGTATTCGTCTTGCAAAGTGTCATTACTTATTGTACGCATACAAGTTGTTTTTTATAAAAGTTTATTATTAATGGTTAAAGATGAAAGTACAAATTAACTGTGTTAAACAAGGGATCCCTGTAGAATAAACGTTTTAATTTTTTAATGTGATTTTTATATAATTTTGTAACTATTTTAATACAGTGGCTAACTTTAATATTCAGACACTGTGGTTTTTTGAGTATTATTGGTTTAATATATTATTTAATAAATTAATAATAATTTTTATCTTTTGGTAATATTGTCCATCAGTTTTGAACGTTTACGTAACTCTAGTAATAGTAGTAATAGTAGTAGTAGTAGTATATAATGACGACGAGCTAACATAAATGAAATAATAAATCGCTAACGATAAACTTCACAGAGAGAAATTCAGAGAGAGAAGTGGAAGAGTCGTTGAGAAACTCATTAACGCGAAACTAGTCTCCTGGTGGTTGAAAGTTTGACGAGTATTGCTAACTCGTCAACTGTGAGATATAAGTCCCTAAATTCACGACTAGGATTGTTTTAGAAATTTGTTTAAAACCTACTACACACACACAATGTGAACACTGTATACGTGTGAATGACTTTTTAATATCATCGTCATTTATTTATCTTTAAATATTATCAAATATTATCTCTAATTGATTAAAATTTCTTTATAAGTTTTTAATATTTATATTTAAATACATTTAATTATTTATTGAAATGTATCATTAAATTCATATTAATTGGATTAACATTTAATTGCACGATGTCGATAGATAACTCGTTTTAATTGTCACACGATTGAATTTCACTAGAAAGAAATTCAATCATTTAGATAAATGTATTTTATATTTTATCTCATTTTTCTCTCTTTCTTTATTTCTCTTTGAATTTAATACGCATATATATTTTATTTCATGTTATTAACAAATTGAAAGAGATATATCTACTATCGATCGTAGTGTTCCATTGGTAGAATTTTAATTCATCTCTTCTAAAGAGTATCGATTTAACGGTGTCTCCCTTTTATACATTATTGTTCTTATGTATGTATTGTTCGTGATAACTAAAGAGAATAAAAAAAGAAACGATACTCGTAAAAACTAGAGTTTTTTTCGTAGTTAACAACGTTTCCAATCCAATTATTACACGAAAGCACGAAATGTTCTCGCCTACACCGAAACAGAGAGAGAGAGAAAACTTTAGACTTAATATTTGCACGATCTGTTTCCGGATGAGTGCCAAACATTCTCGAATAAAAAAGAGGGAAAAAAAGGGCAAAAAAGTGCAAAAAAGGAAAACAAAAACATAAAAAGATAATAAAAAGAAAAAAAAAAAGAGAAATGAAGATAGAGAGAAAAGAGAAAAAGGAAAGAAAAGCAGTGCTTTTCGTGGCGCGACTTGTACGAGTACAATGCACTTTTCCTCTCTCTCTTTCTCTCCCTTCAACTCTTCCTTTGCTACCCTTTTCAATAGGGGTTGCCGTCTTTCTCGTTTTCGAGCTCTCTACGGATACTTCGAATTCATTTTTTTCTTTTTTTTTTTTTTTTAACAATTCATCTCGTCGTTACAGTATACATGTATACATTTTCTTTCATTCTCATTGCTTCACGAAACAAGAAACGATTTTATTCGTACAGGTCCATCTATCTACCTTCGTCCTAGTAGTCCCCTTTAGCCTTTCAACGATATTTTATTTTTTCAAGTTGAGAAAGCTTCCCGCTCGATAATCCCTCTCACGCATCTACAAAGCACCCTCTTTCTCGAAAGGAAACTTCGAATCACCGAGTCGAGACGTTTACCGAACTCTTCTTCTTATTTTTATTTTTATTTTTATTTTTCTTCTCCTCCTTTCATCCCTTTCCAACGTTTATACATTTTTCGAGATAATAAACGAGTCTTTCGTTGAAAATTCTAAACGTCTGTTGTATAGAACTGTTTATATACTGGCTAGCCCAATAATCGTATTCCAATTGAGAGAAATTTTGTCTTTTATTTTTAACACGTTGACATATATGGATGACGATAAAAGTTCTGAATACGCCCTAGTCATCTGTATTTGGATGACGCTTATTTTAGTTCTTATAAAGTAAATTAGTAACTATTTCGAAAGATATTAATGAGACTATTGAATCGTTGTAAAAGTTTATTAAAAAGATTTTAATTGTTATTCAAAATTTATTTAAAGTATTATTTACAATAAAATGTTTTGACGAAACAGTTTATAATAAAGTTAAGATTGATCAGGGTTATTTGGGCAAAATCTTGTTTTTTTTTTAGCGTAGTATAACAGTGGGCCTTAGTCAGATATATTTTTGTCTTTAATTTTAAAACAATTTAAAATGAAAGATACTAGGCGCCTGTTAAGCCTACTTTAGATATTTCTTAATATTCATTTCCTCTCTCTATCAATCTATCTATAAATCTAATCTATTCATCTATCTTTTCTTTCTCTTTCGGCAATGGGTAGTCTCGTGGACACCCCCGCCGGCACCTTTCGACCTCTCTCAAAGCTCAGGCCAAGGCTCGAGCCGGTGACCGCGGTTTCTCGAGCATGAAGCAGCACCAGAGAGAGAGTACCACAGAAGCAGCGAACGTTTTCTCCTAATTCAATTTGAAAAGCTTTCTGGAGCGCGTCCAAAAGACATCCCGTATTCATGCCGGCGGAATGGCACTCGTAACTCATAGCCGTACAGTCACGATTCTCTGACAAACTTGAACAAGAAAGAAAGAGAGAGAAAGAGAGAGAGAAATTCTTGGACTCTTAGTCTCGTACAATCAGTGTCATCCTTTCGTAGGATATCCCATCTCGAAAACGATTAAAGTTTATTCTTTTGACTCTATTTATCTTTTTATACTTTTAAGTATCTTGTCTTGAAAGAGTATTTGGTAAAGAAGAAAAAAAAGTAGATAATATGTAACATTATACTACTAGTTTATCTTTCGTTGAATGAATTTTAATATTCGACTATTTGTCAAATATTTAGAATTTACTGGATTAACCACGATCGTTAATTTTTCTTTTCAAATAAAATCGATCGATTGGGGGATGAGTGCTCGTAAGAAATGAAATTTTTGTAAGAATAACATATATCTTTCAAGGATATTCGATTTCTTTTCTCTGTAATACTTTTTCGAACGACTGTACTCGATGAACTACGGAAGGGAGTCTGGTCTGGAACGAATTGTCCCTTACCCGCAGGACATTCGAGAGCGTTCCCAACATCATTGAATACGCGTTGGGATTCTCGATCTTTTATCTCGTTACTGCTAAAAACATCGCTATTTTTTCTAAGATCTTTATTATCTTTCTCACGACTCTCGATAAAATGATTTTACTTAACGCGTCTTTTAGTTTTCTTCATCGTCTTTGTCGTCTTCCTCGTTGTCGTAGTCGTCTCTTCTGGTAGGACGGAATCGTGGCCAATATTTTCCCCGGTCAGGAATGTCGGCTCTACGGGCAACACAAAATGGCTGCCAGCAGGAGCGATCGACCGTTCCTACGTGTGAGAGAGAGACCGAATCATCCGACAAGAGAGAAAGGGGTAGAAAGAGATGGAAGGAGATAGGATAAAGCTGAAATAGAGAGAGAGAGAGAGAGAGAGAGAGAGAGAGAGAGAATATACGAGTGGTTCTTGCTCTTTCGCATTTATTCCCTCTCTCTCATTCGTTCTTCCTCTATTTCTCTCTCGTTTCCTCTTCTATTTACTCGTGTCATTTCTCTGTCGTTCAACACGCTTTATATATACATCTCTGAGTCTCTTCTTTTCTATCTCAAAGCCCTCGTCGTCGAATCATCATTCTCTTTCTTGCTCGAGCGCATCGAAGAATTCGTTTCAACGCTTTGACAATTTTCTCTCTCTTTCTCTCTCTTTCCTTCTGTCACCCCCTTTTCGTCCCCCCCATGTTCTCACCGATCCATCTTCTTCCTCAAGGCTCGAAATCGTACGTGCGTCTCAGTCGCACGCAAAGTCCATCTTTCTCTCGTTCCGTCTCCTTATTGAACAGATAGCACCATTTCTCTTTCTCTTTTGCTCATGTTACTCACACGAACCTTTGTACACACACACACACACACACATATATATCTTCTCTTTCTCTCTTCATCTCTCGTATCCACTTTGTTCCCTATGGTAACGGCTCGAGAGAAAGAGAAAGATAGAGCGAAAGGGGAGATACGACCAATGCGGAGATGGAAAAGCACAATTACATGAGAGTAGGAACGAATATACACACAGAACCACGAACAGCTACCTCTCTAACTGTATGTGTGTATGAACACACTGTGTACTGCGCGCGCGATTCAACATAGGCGTTGGCAACGTGAAGCGACACGCGTTCTCTCTCTCTCTCTCTCTCTCATTCTCTCTCTCATTCTCTCTCTCATTCTCTCTCTCTCTCTCTCTCTCTTATGGTATGGCCAGCAACGACCGCGTACACACTAATTGTGCGGCGTACCCAACTGAGTTACATTGTCTCTCGTATTATACATACACGATATTGCGTGGCGGTTCTTCCCCGCAAACCTTCTCCTTCCCTATCTCTATCCCTTTCTCTCTATGTCTATCTATCTAGCTTGATCGAAGCGCCATCTAACCATCTATCCTGTAGCCACATCGACCTATCGAGAGATGGGCGCGTTTATGCATGCATGCTTGAATGTATATATCTATCTATATGTGTATCTACCATTTCACTCGCCCCCTCACACTCGAGGTATCGCGTAACACGAGGTACCGTTATTCGATATCCACGCTCGATCGAAGGTGGTAACGACAACGAGGAGAACAGGAGAGAAGGCTTGGTTGAAGCTGTGTTTGATGCTGCTGCTGTTGCTGTTGCTGTTGTTGTTGTTGCTGCTCCTGCTGCTCCTGCTGCTGCTGCTGGTGGTGCTGTTACTGTCTATCTGTCTGTCGACGATCGCGTCAACGGTGCTGGTGATCTTCGTCGATTACGTCAGGGAGAAAGAATATGCGGCTTTCGTCGAGCCGACGCCTCTCGTAATACATCGTCGGGTTTACCCTTTCATGAAACAAGCTAAACGAGCTTATTTATGCTCGTCGATACTATCACATCGTAAGGTCACCGTTTAACCAACCGATCAAGCTCGTTCATCATCATCTCTCTCTCTCTTTCTTTCTTTCTTTCTTGTATTCGATTTTTTGGAATCTCTAACTGTTTTGGTTCTAAACGAATGATTTCCAATATCCCTCCTCGACATCAAGTTTCCGTTTGGCTAAAGTTTGAGGCAAGTTATGGAGATACCAAACAAGAAACTGTCCAATTCTGACAACACGGTGTTTACAGTCGAACATGTATGTTTACGGGTGTCCTAATGAAATCCAGGAGCAAACAGGGACCGGTAGAACGTTTGCGAATGCGAAACCATAGCGTACCTGGTTCTAATTCGTTATGCAACCACGTCGTTAATTCGGTGTGTAATTACGGCATAGACCATCGGATAAATTGCTTTGTCTGTCTCCATCGAAGAGAATAACCGAATGCGTGGTATTCTAGTTGCTGAGATAGCCTACTATCATATTGTATCTACCTAACTACCTCTATGTACGAGTATGCTTATAATTGTAGGAAAAGGTTACGATAGTTCAATCATTCTCTTGTCCTCGGTTTAAATTTTTTATCTTATTAGAAATATTTTCTAATTTTTATGGTAACTTTTCGTAACTTTGAAACTATTTATATACATCATTGTATTAAAATATTTAAGTATATTCAAAGATATCGAGAAAAATTGATGAAGCAAAAAGTGTCTATCGTATACTCGTAAATAAGCTAGTCATAATCCGATTGGAAAGCAAATCTTCGAATGAGAATCTCCGTAGTGAAGTGCTGTGTAAATACAAACGACGCGTCGTTTCGGTCGGTCTCGTCGAGTTTATTCTCTTGCTCGTTTCTTAGGATCTCTTACCTGAGATGTTGTTAACGTATGCATAAATGCATTTGCTCGTATCCCAAAGTAATCCTAGTCTTCGTTCATTCCTATGATGCATACAAAGCTTAGAAACAGTCGTATCGTATTTGTGCCGTTTCATAATCATTTTTATCTGTTTATCTCTCTCTCTCTGTCGTATGTTTTGTCGTAAATCTCTTACTTGCATTTCCCTCTATCTATCTCTCCATGAAAATGTACGAGTATACTAACTAACAACCTTTACGAAATTATACGTAATTACGTAATGTATATTTCATGCGTCACAGCACGTAGACCGAATTATGGACATTTCCGAGGATAACTTTTTGCGATACAACCGGATTGCTTGCTTGCGTGCGTGCGTGCTTACTTGCTTGCTTGCATTTGTGTAACATATATACATTCACGAGCTACTTTTAACGCGTCGTGTTATTATTTTTCAGACGAAGCTTTGGCCGAGGGGACTCTTCGGTGAAACAACGACTTTCCAGTGGAACGACATGCTTTCTTTATAGTACGTTAGATACCACTATGATAGACTTTTATATTTATCTATATTTATCTATATTTTTATTTAACGATTGATAAATCATTATTTATTTGATGAAATACTATCAGAGGTAGAAGGTATTAAGTATTATACCGGTTGTTTATGTTACGATAAGAATCCCTGATATAATTTAAGTACATCCAACAACCCCCCTGTTAAAGAGATTAGAAATAATTCCTTTGGTACTAATAGGAAAAGGAAATTCTTGCTTCTCAGAAGAAAGATGTGTGTGTGTGTGTGTGTGTGTGTGTGTGTTCTTTTTCTTTGAGCTAAGCCTCGACCCAAGGTGAATTTCTTTCGGTTCGTGGACCAATAGACAACGCGGTCGAGTCAAGGAGTCAGCTGCCTATTAGGGAAACCAAGAGATTCTTGAGTGGCTCGTTGTAATACTCTCCTCTGTCCTTGCTCCTTCCATCTATCTGTCTATCTATCTATCTATCTATCTATCTATCTATCTATCTATCTATCTATTTATCTCTTTCTCTTTAACATTTTTTCCCCTCTTGTGCTTGCATGCATGCACACGACTGAGCCAAGGGGTAGAGAAAAGATGAAAAGAGATGGAAAAAGAGGAAGAAGAAGAAAGAGAAAGAGAGAGAGAGAAACACTCAGGTACCCTTCACTGTACGAACAGGAGCCTGAGCATACTCGAAAAACAGCATTGGTGTTTCACGACGAAGAGACAGAAGCCTGTTCACGTATATACCATATCACTTCTGTACAAAGGCTAGATCGTGCGTAGAAAATAAAATTGAATTTCGTTGTCTAAAGATTTTTCTATTGGTGGACGTGATACGTGCTTATACCAACTAGCCACTTCATTAAGAAACTCTTCTATGATTTTTCTTGTCAATGAGAAACTTTTTAGTATTATTTCATTGCTAAGAAATTGATCTTGAACTTTGGTTTGAGAATAATAAGAAAATTTATTATTCTGCATATTGTGAATACAATTTATCTTCTTCTTCTTATTATTATGTTAGGCCTGAGGCCTGTGTTTTATTGGGTTGGGTTAGTTTGAGAAACTAACGTCCATCTGTTTTTCGATCTTTTTGGGAGTTTTTCTGGTGGTCTGGTTTATTGTTGTATGCTGTTTAGACTATTCTAAATATGTGTTCGTCTCAATTTCTTCTTTTGACTCGTCCTCATTTTAACTGTGCCCTGGATATCGCATTTCTCTCTGATTTTAACATTTCTTCTTGTTTTTTCTAGTATTCTATGTTTGATGAAAATTAAAATAATACTAATACAGATAATGGCCCCAGAATTTGATTATAAAAGTAACATTAATAATAGCTGTAGAAATCCTTTAAAAAAATAAAATATAATAAAAATCTAAAGTTATGGGAAAGAAAGTAGTGAAAGTAACAAAGAATAACGTGCAGGTAAAAGTGATGAATGAAAGGATACAATACTAAGGAACAACTATTCACTATTCACTATTCACTATTGGTTTAAAAATTTCTCTACAAACTGTATAAACCTATTAGAATTCCAGAATATAATAGAACCTTTGGATATTTCAAACGGTGCATACCACATTAATTTTACACGGTTTATCCATTTCTTATTTTATGCGTTAAATAATATGTTGAAATATTAAAATGTGTGTGACCATATGCAGGATGGCATATATCTTCTCTTATTAAAAATATCGTCAATGATTATAACAAAATATTATAAATATTAATATTATTATTTAACTCGTAATAAAAGATTTGTCGAAGAAAGGATCATTCCGGGTAAGCGACAGGTTCTTCTTCTTCGTATAAAGGATCAAGAATGAAAAGGAAAAGGAAAACGGGAAGGGGATAAAAAAAAAAAAGGGGAGTAGTAGGTTGAAAGAGCAGATT
The DNA here is from genome assembly GCA_023678845.1 of Mischocyttarus mexicanus. NCBI lineage: Eukaryota > Metazoa > Arthropoda > Insecta > Hymenoptera > Vespidae > Mischocyttarus > Mischocyttarus mexicanus. Next base: position 2,761,026 of record JACGTP010000003.1, on the reverse strand, counting down.
GTATTTTCCGACGGAAGCTTCTCCAGTTTCGACGGGAGGATCGATTTATTTGCCAAGGAAAGTCGTTATATCGTGTCTGGTTGTTTGGTCTGGTTGGTTGTTCGAGCTCTCTCGGTGGGTTGTTCCCTAACGTAGGTCGATCACGACGAAAGGATCGTGTTACGATAAAGAACCGTTCTGTTTTCCTCACCCTCCTTTACCACCCTTCCCATCCCTTTACCCCTCCTCCCATTCTACTCTCTTTTCCAAGCTGTTTCTTACTCTTGTTTCTTTGCTCATACGCTTTTCGTATCCTTCGTCAGAAATTCGAGTCGGTGATCGTCCTTGCGGTCTCTTTTTCCTCTCTTTCTCTCTCTCTTTCTCTCTCTCTTTCTTTTTTACAACAAGATTTATGCTCGTGTTCATAGCATAAAACTCTCCTTCCCAGATTTCTCTTCGTTATTTACCTTAGCTTATTGTTAGCAAAGATAGGTTTGTTTGATTAACTCATAGAAAATTCCTTTTTGAAAGCAAACTTATCTCTATATTAGATGAACGGATACCTTTTTTCCTGAATGGTATAAAAGATATGGGGAAAAAAAAAGATAGGAGGATTATCTTGAATAATTTTTAAAAACCTAAATACCATCTTGTTTATTTTTAATCTTAAGAAAAATGTTCCTAATCTTATAAGTATTTTATCATATCTTAAAAGTTCTATTTTTTTTTTTTTTTACTAGACTCCATTAGAGATCTTGGAATTATTTTCTATTCTAATATTTATTTTCAATTACACTGTAATAATATTATCTCTCATAGTTTCAGTACTCTCAGATTCATTTTTAGAATGTCTCTAAATATTTGAATAATATATTCATACATTAAAAATACTTTACTGTTACTTAAAATAAAGATAAGTTTAAGATCAGATTAGATTTTGTGGTCTTATTTAAAAACATTTCATCCTATTCTGGGTTTGTTAATATTTGGATTTTTTCTTGTTGGATTTGAGTAAATCAAAAATAGAAATTATTTGATATAAATAGGAATAAAGGAAAGAAATTCTTTTCAAAATGGCTGATGGCTACTTCATTCTCATCGGTCGCACCAGAATCGAGAGGTAGCTTCGAGGTGGCTTCGAGGAAGGTTCGACTGATCGATAGCACGGTGACAGTACTGCCCCCACTATCCTTTTCTCTCCTTTTCTCATCTATCTCTCTTTTGGGATTACCTCGGACGATTTCAAAATTGCTATTCGCTTTAATACCTTTTCTCGAACGAGAACCAACCACTCCAAACGTTTATTGACTTTTCTTTGCTTTTACATAACGCTATTGAACTTCTTCTTGTATTCTCGCCTTACGAGAGAGAGAGAATCACTTTTGTTTTAATCGAATTGACTTTACTCATTTGTAATCCTCTTTTAATAATCTCTTTGAAAAATTGTTATGAATACAAAAAAATAGGGTTAAAGATTAGAATAAGATTATGAAAGAAACGAAAAGTGAATTAATCAATGAAAAATAGTGGTGGAGGTTGCGGTTGAATCTCTTCAAAGAAAACACCTTACTTTTATTTTATTTTTATTTTTGTTTACTTCGAAAAAGATTCAACGTCGGGATTGGTGGTAGTGCATGGTGCATTTCGTGCAACACTCTATAATTGACTCAATTATTGTGATTATCGCACGCGTTTACGAGATCGAACTAGTAGGATAGTTTGAAGTAATGGTGTTAGTACGTGGCAATATTCGATCGAACCACTTGGAAGAGTTTTAATCGAAAATTATTCTCCGTTAAAGGTTCACCAAGAGAAAGGGGGTGATAAAAACATAGAAGAAGGGAGAAAGAGAAAAAAAATAGGAAGGATGGGGGATGAGGGCAAGCGATGTACCGTGAAAAATCAATTTGTCGGGGTAACGTTCCGCTTCTACTATCCTCTACTTGTTTTTACACGACTATTTCTTTCTTTTCTTTTCTTTTTTTCCTCTGTTCGATTATCAAGACATCGAAAATGATCAATTTCCGCGCGTGTCTTCGTATTTATTTGATTCCTTTTCTAAATTAGTCTGATCATCTTTAGATTCGCGTACGTAAAAGTGAATTAACGATAAACGTTTTTAACTTTGTTTTATTTTCCAATTGCGAATAATAGTACAATAGTAATTGTAGAAATGTCAATTAACGTAATTTTTCATTTATATTACATCATCTATTCTTAGAGTTGAGAATATATTGATTAATTAATCAAATTTGTGTGTATCGAGAAATATCAATTAATGTGTACCTTTTAGAGACATTCTTTTTGTTATTTACCTAGGCAAAGTATATCCAGTTTTGTAATATATGTATATGTGTATGTATGTGAAAGGTGAGTTTATAATATCGATCGATAAATTTATCGATTTAGACATCAAATAGTAGTAACGATTAATATGTATTATCGAGATATTTCCTTTCCTATTTGACTCTAGGCGAAGCCTATCTACTTTTGCAATATTGTAACATGTGTACATATGTCAGGGCTGAAAATTGATCGATTAATTTATCAATTTTACTATCAAGAATATCGATTAATGCGTACTCTTTCAAGATAGTTTTGTTTGTTATCTAATTAGGTTAAGTTTTAAATTTGTTGGTATGTGTACACATACGTCAGAACTTATCAACGAATTTATCCATTTAGGAAGTTTCCAATTTCATAGTTTAACGTTAAAGACAAATATTATTTGAAAATAATTAAAAAATCGTTAAGGGTGGTCAAAATTTGTGACAATTTTATTGAAAAAGTATCCTTTGATTGGAATGACCTGTTAACCATCGAAAAGTATCGATTCTTGAGTATATTTTTGAGATAGATTTTTCTGTTCTCTTTCGTATTTTGAAAAATACACGATGCCATTCCATTTTCGTAATACTCGTCGTACGACGAACGTTGCTGACGGACGTATCGTTCGAAACACCCTCATTTCGTTTGGCCTAGTTCTATTCTCCAGCGAGCTATCAAGAGAACGACACGGTGAGAGAAAGAGGAAGAGGAGAGAGTCAGAGAATCAGTGAGAGAAAGAGAGACAGACAGACAGACAGACAGAAGGGGGTAGAAGGGGGACAGAGAGAGGGGGTTGCTGAGGGAGCCGTTCTGTAACACATCGCGGCCTTCGTTGCACCGTTTACAAGCGAACACACTCGCCGAGTATAAATGTGACAAATCGTCCGTCAAACGAGATTAAGTGCCGTCGTGGGCGATCACGTAAGCGAACAGCTTCGAATGTGAAAGCCAAGTGATTTTACCCTCTCCCTTTCCCTTCCTTTCCCTTCCTTTTCTGTCCCTTTCTCTCCCTTTGTTTCTTTTATTAAATGCGCGCGCGCAAATATACGCGCAGCATAGTTGACGAAGCCGAGCAAAAGACTTACGACTTTCAAACCTAACCGACCACCCAGTAGTTATCTCTTTCATTCTTTGTTTCTTTTTCTCTTTCCTTTAACGAACTTTCGAAAACTCTTAGTCGATTAAAAATTGTCCGTGATGTACACTGACAAGGATTACTCGTGTAATTTGGACCTAGAA
>JACGTP010000003.1:2738964-2757060 GCA_023678845.1 Mischocyttarus mexicanus | reverse complement strand
AAGAGCTAATCTAACAGCGGATTTCAAAGAGGATTGTGCATAGAACATATTCTCCGTGCTTTTAAACTACAATTAATCGTCAATCAATTAAGGTAAATCGTACACAGTATTAATATTTTGAATTATTTCAACTATAATATATTTTTTTTTTTTAACGTTCTTAAATCACCGATTGACTTAGAAGTTAAAACATTTTCATCTAATAAAATATCTTATCGAAATTATTTGATATTCCAAGTATAATCAATGGTTATGTCATTTTTTTTTTTAAATCTACCTTGTATTATTTGTACTTTAATACGTATTATAGTGATTCTATTAAAGAAAAAAAAAACGTTTAAGTAACAGTATTAAATAAAGAAATAAAAGAAGTGGAAATGAAAAATCATAACGTTGGTATTTTATAATACACATAAATTTACATCGCGAATATTTGTCTCGCGTGTTGCTAAAAACACGAAGGGTTTATTGGTATCCTTCAAGTCGATTATAAAAGTACCATGTCGCATGAGATCCAAACTTTATATACATATATTTATATATATACATTCGATAAACTGGCCTGACATCAACTACCTTGTGAAAATTTTCTCGTTCTTGTCATCGTCATCATCGTCGTCGTCTTTGTCGTCGTCGTTGTCGTTGTGACCAACTCGAAAAGCTTGCGTGACACAACACCATTGTCGAGAAGCTCGGTTGCTCGCCGGAACTTGCTATTAAACTAAACTCGAGAAGCTGGTGGTAGTAGAAAGAATGAAAAGTGTGAGTAGAAGTTAAAAAAAGGAGGATAAAAATGACCAGAATTACGTTGAAATGAAAAAAAAATAAAAACACTGATAAGGTGTTAATCTTATTGACAGTCAACGATATTCTAAATTCCAATTTTGTTTTATTCAGTCTGTTGTATATTCCTTGAAATATTGTAGGACCAGGCACTTCCATGCTATTAAAACATTCAACTTAAATAGTGATTGTTAGAAGAGATCGATCAGGATTCTGGATAACTCAGTGGACTAGAAAATTCACCCAGCAAGCAAAAGATTCGTGGTTCGATTCTCGGTCCAGTCAGTCAATCCACGGTCCTTCTTTTTTCACGATTCCTACAATATTTGTTTATTTATGAATTATATTCTAAATTAATGCAATATTAACAAGACGATACTATTAAAAAGATAAAAATATTTTCTTCAAAATTCATTGGTGTATCATAAATTTTTTTAATATATTAGGCTGTCAAGTATGGAATGGAGCAAAAAGTGGACACATATTGAATGGAAATTTGCTTCATTTCATATTTAATTCATAATAATTAATTAATAATTTTAAGATCTTAAAGAAAGTAAAGTATCGATATAATAAAATGAGTAGTCAAAGGATAGAAGCACCATCTTGGTTGTTTAATAGGAAAGAAAAGTCAACTCTTTGGGATTCGGGGAAAAAGTAAAAGAAGAAGAAGAAAGAAGAGAAGAAAAAGAAAGAAGAAAAGGAAGAGAAGGAGTAGAAGAAGAAGAAGAAGGAAGCCACCGCGTTGAAAGTTCTCTTTTAACGGCCTCAAAGACTCCTTCTCTTTCTTTCCATTCGAGCAGCAATTTTCATTCTTCCAACGTCGTACAGCAAGGTCTTTAATGGCTTCTCCTCGGTAGGAAACCTTCCACGGCTATATAACGGCGATGCCGAGTGTGGTAGAGTGCTGTAGAAAGAGGAAAAGAAAGAAACAGAACTAGAAACGTGTTCCAGACATAAAATTCGTCCTTTCGTTTTTAATGAGCCGAAGAAATCTTTTTAAATAAAAAAAAGAAAAAAAAAAAACTAAACAAAAGAACCGAAAATTATATAGATTTTATAATTGAAAAAGATTTTCTTCATTTCTTATGGGTTTATATTTTTCTTTTTTTTTTTTCGTTTCTTTTCTTGGTAAAACGATTTTTTGGATATCCAATATATTGGTTGTATTAAAAAGTAATGCATTATTTTTACGTTTAGTTCAAGCTAAAAATGATGGATTAGTTTTTAGTAGAAATATTTCTCATCGAGATTTTTTTTTAGAAAATGATATTAAACGAGTTATTTATTCTGTGTAAAGAAAAAAAAAAAGAAACCAAAATCTCTCGTTTCGAGAAAATTAAAAGTTAACATATTTGTTAATTTAAAAAATTAGGTAAATTGTATGAAATCTGGATAATGATTTCTAGATTTATCAGTCTATCTAATTTAATTATTATTAATTATTTGTTTTAGGTAAATTTGGTTAAAATAATGTATAATTATGGTCTGAAAATGGATTTACACTACTTTTAAAATAAACGGTCCATTATAATGAAACGTTCTGAAATGAAAATATTATTTAGCATAGAGTAATATCGTTTCCAAGTGTCGTATCTTTACCGTTCGATCGAACGAATCGCCTTTTACGTAATTAATAGCTCGCTTTATCGCCTCTGGTTACAATTAATAACCTGCCACGTTTAACGTATTTACGAGGAAATTTATAAAGCAAACTTGGTTGCTTTGCGTGCTACGAACTATCCGTACGATGTTTTATCTTTCACTCGGAGATTCTACATAAATACACACACAAACACAAAAGAATTTACCAATGATTTTTAAACCATAGTTTTTGGAAAACACATAACTGTTTTTCAAACATAAACACCATTTTTAAATACTTTTGTCATTTAACGTTAAACCATAAACCCTAAAAACAACTTACTCGTCTTGTATTTGATACACGTTTTGATAACTGTTTCCATGCTTTTTGAAACTCGTACTGAATATTTTCTCAAAGCAAACACACGTTTAATCACTTTAAGATAAAAAAAACAAAGGACTACTACCGTTTATTGTTTAATATTTATATTTGTTTGATGAAAGATAAATCATTATTCTTAACACGATAGAAACTTTATCGCAGAAAAATTAAACCTTACAAATAGAGTGTCATTTCTGAGAGAAGGAAATTTCCCATGTGGATGAGGGAACGAACATAACGTAGTGCCCTTAATCGAAACTGATCGACTTTCCTTGCTGGCAAAAACAATTAATGGTAGGTGAAACGAGGGTATCGGCTCTCCTCGTTTTACTTCTTCGTCACGACATTCTCGTGATCTAATTTCTCCCCTCGTCTGTCTGGTAACCACCTCTCTTTTCATCCCTTTATTCTGTCTTCTGCCTTACTCTCTCTCTCTCTGTCATTCTTCTTCCCCCTTGTCTCTTTTCTTCTCTCTTTTTTTTCTCTTTTATATTCTGTTTCTCTTCAGCACATCCATGTCTTTGATATTGGAACCACGCCGAGCACTCTGCTTCGAAAGTTTTAAGGGATAGGCAAAGTAAAAAAGAAACTTGCTGTGACTAACATAAGGGGAGACCAAGGAAAGAAAAAAAAAAAAGATAAGGGTGAATAAGAAGAAAAGAGATAGATAAAGCTAACACGATGGTGTGTACAGTGTCAATACACAGAAGAATTCTTACTCTTCCCTTTTCTCTTTCTCTCTCTCTCTCTCTCTTTCTATTGGTATTGGAGTTGAAAATAGGCAGGTAATAGATATTCTACGTTGGTTATTTATTTTTCTTTGTAAAACCATAAAACGATAATAAAATTGAAATCTACTATATCTTATCGTGTTATAAGTTGTGTAAGTATACAGAAATTTATACTATTTCAAATGTTATGTGTTAGAATTAATTCATAGCATTTTACGAAAGATAGTTGTGGGTATTACATACAATATTCATTTATATACAATTTGTTACAATGGGTCTTATTTTTCAATTGTTAATAACACCAAGTTGCAATTATTGAAATATGTTGAAATTTATGCTAAATAAAGTGCTTTTGAGAAGAGTTTTACTCCATTATTTGAATATGAGTAAAAGTCCTGCGAAAAGTCATTGGATTTTGGAGAAAGTTTATGTTGAATATGTTTTAGCTTAGCTAACGTGTCGGAAGTGATTTCCATGTTTTAAGAGTGGTGAATTTTGATTTGGAAGACAAGAAACGACCTGGACAGCTAAAAAAGTTTGTAGATGATGAATTGGAGGAATTATTTGAAGTAAACTCATCTCAAATACTTGACGAGTTGTCTACATCATTGGGGATAATTACCAATTACAACTGATGCACTGGAATCGTGCATTGCAGAAACCAGTTGCAGCATATCTACAAACACTAAAATGGGAAATCTTAGCCCAGATATTGGTCCTTCGGATTACCACCTTTTCCAATCGATGACTCATGGTTTGTCAGGGTAGAATTTCACTTTTTATGAAGATTGTAAAGATTGGATCGATTCATGGATTGATTCTAAAGACGAAGTATTCTATCAACAGGGAAGTATCCTTCTTCTACCTGAAAAATGGGAAAAAGTAGTGGCAAGCGATTGACAGTATTTTCATTGATGTATTTTTTTTAATTTTTATTTAAAATAAATCATTATTTGTCTCTCAAAAATGCTAAGAATTAATTCCAACATCTAATAGTATTTGGAAATATTATTTTCACAAACATATTATTCATCTCTGATTTTTTTTTTTTATAGTGAAACGATTAGAAGATAAATATACAAAATGACATATTTATTGACACACTTTCACGTATTTATGATGCAATTGAACAAAAGGTTGATATTATCTCGAAGATGTCAAATAAGAATTACCATTTGATTCTTTTTTTTCTCTTTTTTTTTTTTTTTCTTATTTTGTTCCTTTGTTCCTTTCATACTCTTCTAATAATAGTTCGTCGGTGGTGGTCCAAGAAAAGAATTATGCCCTCAACAGCTGTATTCTCCTTTATCCCATCTTTCGAATTTCCCCGACCATTCTGTTATTATTGAGAAAAGGAATTTCAAAGATTTTACGACAGGTATATCCCTGGGCCATCTCAACTATGTCTTTTCCTCGAGATCAACATTTCCGTTCGTTTCGCTCGTTAAACTTTCGAACTCGCCAGAGTAACTCTCTGTTTTTAATTAAGTTCCGTTGAAAGACGAGAAAGAAGAGTAAGAAAGAAAAAAAAAGGAAACGAACGACAAAAATAATAAAGATCGTGTAAAAGTTAAAAAAAAAACAGAAAACTTTATAACAACTTGTTTATAATATTTTTAAACATTAACTTATTTTTGTTTCTTTATTAAAACTTGTTGTTCATCCATGAAAAATGTAGAAACAAATGTTCTCTTTCTTATGCTAAATATCTTCGACTATAATAGGAAATCTCGATATTTTTTTTTCTTTTATCGAAATAAAAATTTTTTACATTCTTTAGACTCTAAAAGAAAAAATTTCAATGTCGTTCTAGTCGTAAATTTTTCGAAAACAACTTTTGTATTTCCCTAAAAAGATTGTGTAAATATCTTTTAAAAAAATTTTCAGACAAGTTTCGTTTGTTACTTTTTATTTTGATAAAATGTTACTTTTGTGCTTGCGTATGTGTGTGTGTGTGTGTCTATTTTTATATATATGTACTAAAAAGAGAAATCAGGGATGAGTAGTCCCTTAACGATTACGCCCATGTCCTCTGGATGGGAATCAGTTGTGTAGTGATGGGGATACGAGAAGTGAGTGGAAGAACGAACAGAAGAGTGGGTAAAGACACGACGATACTTTCGTAAACGTTAAGTGTTCGAGCAGTACAGTAGGGCTATTTACAAGAGACCCTTTTATAACCATCATTTACTTATATCGATGGAAATATTGCTTTTTCTTTTTATTTTTTATTTTTCCTTAAGTTTTTACGAAAAATCAAATAGATTCGTGTTATTTTACAATTATTCACTCCTTCTTCTTCTTCTTCTTCTTCTTCTTCTTCTTCTAACGTTAGACTTTAGGGCCTGTATTTTATTGGGTTGGGTCATCCTCAAAAAATGACATCCAGCTGACCCTTTATCTTTTTAAGGGTCTTCTTGGTAGTCTAAAACCTTATGGTTTATTCTTGCATGTTATTTTGGCCATTCCATCAGCATCCATTCTAAATATGTGCTCGTCCTAATTTTTTCTTCTGACTCATCCCTATTTTACTATTAGGTTGTCAACCATGAAATGGAGCAAAAAATGCACATAATTGTTGGTATTATAATAATTTCATATAAAATGTTTACTTTCGTTCAGAGACAAAAAAGAAATCTCTCTCAGAGAGAGAGGCAAGAGGGGAGGGAAGGGATTTATCAAACAAAGCGAGACAATTCATTTTGAAGGAGGTATATAGGTCGTTTAACGTTAAGTTGAACTTAATGGAGATTCGGTTGGTATCGATCGTCAACGTGACAGATAGATGCCCATGAGTATGGTAATAGGATCAATCGTAGCGAGCACATCTGCGCCTCCATAATACGATGGTGCACAACTACTATTATGATTATGACTATGACTATGACTATGACTACACAACTACAAGGAGGATGTTACCGAAGATAGGAGGAAGAAGGGAATGTTTGTATTACAAAAGCCGGTTATAACCGGGTATCTTGCTTTTACATGTACACATAAATACATATATATTTATTACATGGTATTATATATACATGTACATATATTAAATAACTAGAGAACATGTATTTGATCGGGCATGTATTTTCCGTTGTTTCTAATTTAAGCTTTGACGTTTATTCGATTATTAACACCAATAAAATATCTAGTTTCCTATTATAATACTTCATTAACAGATAGAATTTAGTTATCAATCGTATTAGATGTTCTCTGAAGATGTTTTCGTTAGTTTAGTAATCTACCGAAAGGTAATTATCGAATCTAGTTGATTAAGATCAAAAGTTAGAAGTTCTTCTTCAAACGAATAAGTTTAATCGATCTCTAATTGAATATTCAATTTACGTACACAAAGATTATCATCGAAATCTTGCAAAAAAGAAAAGTATTTATTAATTTTCTGTTAGTTTAATCTTCATTGATTTATTCCTTTCAAACTTCGAGCTTGTGCAAATAGACGAAAGAAGTTTTATTAAAGTTTCTTGTTAGTTTGCGTCAAGGTTTACCTTTGAAAAAAAACGATATAAACGAACGAATTCTTGGAACTAGTAATTCTTTTTATCTCGTTTCTCGTATTACATCGTTCATCGATAAGAGATACGAATAATCTTAAGAGATTTATTGATTTCTATTGAGCTAAGACCGTTTTTTTTTTATATCTCGCTTTTTGACCGATTATATTCAACTATTTGTTTATCTTTTTATCTGAATTTTATTTCATTTGATTTGATTTTATTGTATGTATTGAGATATATCATACTAGACACGATTTTATAGTAACTTTTATTATATGCTTGGCTGTGATACACGAGTCATTTCATTGGTATACTCTGTTTCTATAATTGCATCCTGCAAGATTCTCTCCATCTCTCTCTCTCTCTCTCTCTGTCTCAATTATTAGTATTGAAGAGAAAATACGAACACGTTTAGTATTGCCGCAACGGAATAAATCTTTCACCGATTCATTTCTCTTTATTAAGTCTGTTACGATACGATAACTGGTTAGACAAACGCATTTACTACACACCCAACTTGGAATAAATACGTAGAGAGACATATAGGCAAGTTGGTAGATGTTATCGAGTTTGCTGTACTCAATGCATCGTATGTATCCTCGCAAACGTACAACGACGTGTATCCATCGATAAAGATAAAAGGATAACAAATAAACGAATAAAAAAATAACAAATATTCGATATATAATTGGTTAATTTTCAATTGACAATGTGAAATTTTAATGATACGAACAAACGAAAATCAGTCCTTTTTGTCTTTTTAAGAAATACAAAATTCGTTGATTTTCATTGAAAAACCATACTGTTTTATAAATAAACGAAAATTACGGGAAATAAAGTACAATCCAAACGGTGAGGGGATTTATTGCGAAATTATATTCAACTCGATATTTACGGTAGATAATTAAAAATTTTCCCGATATTCGTAAAGCAAATTTTCGTTGGGTTTACAAATGTAAAACTGTGAAAGAGAAATAGAGGAAGATGGATATGAAAGAAAAAAAAAAAGAAAAAAGGGAGAGGGAAATCGAACAGGACGATATTTACTCAGCGATTTACTCGGAACGAATGCGGGCAGTGAAGTATGGCGGAAAAAAAGGGACGACACCCTTTTCCATCGATCCTCCAGGTGTTCTGTAAAACTTCAGCACTGTAATTGTTGGCCTCGCCAAGCTAAATTCGTGCCAATGTCGATATCCTTTGTGACATCGTATGCCTCTTTTTTTTTTCTCTTCCCTTCGCACTTTCTCCTTTCTCAATTCATAATATTCTTTTCCCTATTTTCTTTTTTTTCGCTTCATCTTCAATATGCTCACATTTTCTGGACTTGTGGACTTGTTTTTAATCATTTCGATGCAATTAACCCTTTAGCACTCGCAACTCGAGACATTTTGTAACACTTTAGATGAATTTTCTTACCTCTAACTTTAAAATGATTTCACAAACAAATTACACAGGTCGACAGATTCAAAACTTTTCAACGTTGTTTTTATTTTAATGATAATTATTGTTCACTTTAAGTGTCCTGAATTTATATAAGTATTCTCATTAATTCATAAGTATCCTCAAATAAAATCAATTATAATGTATAAAAATATATTTAACAGAGAATGGTGAGTGATAGTCACCTCTCGAGTTTAAAAAGTTAATATACAATCATTGAAAAGATGATATCAATCGAATACGTCCACCGTGTTCTGATACTATAAATTCTTTTACCAAATATTTCATTACTCTTTCTCTTTAGTATCTTTCTTTTTTTTTCTTATTTGGAATTTAACGAAATAACTTGGAAAGTTTCGTTAAAAATTCCACAATCTGAAAGGGATGTCGTAATGGAAGTAAATTTTCTATCGTGTATATTTATCGTTCGCATAGATTCGTTTAACCCCTGGCTTGATTCCATCGACAGAGATGTCGCGCAGTTTAAAAAACAATATCGTCGAAAGAGTGATATCTTTCTTTCTTTCTCTCTCTCTCTTTGTTTTTTATTATTATTCTCTCGTGTCTTTCAACGCTATGCGTGGGACGTTTAAATAGATAAGAGCGAGCTTTACACGACTCAAACGTGGTTTCGTCAGAGTTTCAGAGAGAACGAGATAGAGAGAAAGAGTGATACGATTGCATGATAAAGAGTATATATATTATACACATGTGTGTATATATAATATATGTATAATACGAGATATACGTACATATATAATATCAGTGAGTGTTATATTCGTGTACGAGCGTGATAATATATGAAGATAATACGAGACTTTATACGTCTCTTTCTTTATGGGACGTGAAAGTTAGTGCTGACGATTAAGACGGATGCGCGAAACGGCGTAGAACACGCGCGTTTACTTTTTTATTATTCCCAAGCACGAGATTATCTTTCAAACGAGTTGTTGCGTTTTAATCGGTAAATCGTACTACGTCGATTCAATTTTTAACTCCAAAATAAAGATGATGTGTAATCATTGTAAGTGCTAAAAGCTTTATTAATATTTTTCTTTTACTCCTATGTTATCTAATAGGCTATTTTATATATATAATTAATACAATTATTGCAATAAAATTATTGCAATTTTTAATAACAAAATTTATAACCAGTTTGCTTCGAGTGCCGGATATATCCGGCATTCACATATTTCTGCCGTATGCTTCCATTTGAGCGACGAAACTTTGGTGGAGTGGACTCCTGAAATGAAAAAGTTAATTGTTATTAAATATTATAAATAAAATAATAATCCACTGATATCTATTCAAGGTCCTAATCGATCTCTACTCACAATCATTATTTAAGTTTAATGTTATAGTGGCGTGAAGGCGGTTAGTCTTACGATAATAAATCACATAACCGAGAAAAACACATCGTAAAGTAAGAAAAGAAAAACATCTAATATTATATGCACACGATTCAGGAAAAGTATACGATCGTAGAAAGGAAGAAACGCATTTTCATTTCATTTATGTACGTCGTCGAAAAGCTGAGATCAGAGCTCAGATATATTTTTCAAGTTTCAAATACGTGAGCTAACTACGAATATTCGTGTTTTCTCCGACACGTCGGCACTCTCGTCTTTCCATGTATATGAATTTTTTCCAAAGTTTGAAAAAGACGATAAATAAGAAGAAAAGAGAAAAGAAGAGTTCAAAGGACAATAAAAAAAAAATATTATATAGAAAGGAATCGTTCCTGAAGAGTTTAATCGATTATAAACTTCGTTAAGAAACTCAAGAAGATAACAACCTCTGTGTTTTCTGATTTTATTTTTTTCTCGTATCTTTGGAGAAGGATAAGGAGAAGTAAGAGGGAAGGTAAAAGAGATTGAAAGATGATAAAGTTCAATAGGAAGTTTGCGAACGATTAAAAGCTTTATAAAAAAAATGAGGAAGAGGGGTTAGGTTTAAAGATCTTTTTTTTTTTTCTTTTGATTCTATCTTCTTATCTATTTATTCTTTTCGTATTTTTATTTTACTACTTCTCTTTAGAATCGATCTTTTTCTTTTTCCTTCCCTTTTTCTCTATTTTATATTACTCGTTTTACGAGTAAAAAGGAAGTATAATAAAAAGAAGAAAAAGTAAAAGGATAGAAAAGAAAATAGAAAAACTTTCTTAGAATCGACAGTTTATATTTCTATTCGATTTTGTGAGATTTGAATCTCTCAGAGGAAAAATCCTTGTTGGAAATGAGAATCGAGGAAAAAAAGAAGCAACAAGCAACAAGCAAATGCGAGTAAACGAAGAAACATTACTCGAATTTTTGTATTTTTTTACGAAGAGGAACAACTTTTTCAACTTTTTCAAATATAAATGAATGGAATAAGAAAAGAGAGAAAAATTTACCATAGACGCGTTATACGTGTGCATCTCGAATGAGAGACGTATGTAAAAATATACATGCGTCTTGCTATACCACCCTGCTGTATACATGGCACCAGCACCGGCACCAGCGTCGGCGTCGGCGTCCGTATAAATATTTATACGCCTTGGATTCTATATAATTCGTCGTTTATTTAAAAATCAAATTTTATAATCCACGAGCGCGCGGACTGTCAGGATAGTTCACTTTTATGGCGTGCATATATCATCGCTTTGCTCGCATCTCTTTAAATAATTCATACTCCTTTTAAGAGCTGCGAGCCAACCTCTCCATGTCCTTGCTCCTTTTTTATTTATATAAGTATACATATACAGTAATCCCCCCTATAACGCGTTGTAGGAGTATTCTCAATTGACACAATGTGCAAAGGTACGTGAAATTATCTATGAACTGTTAACTGTCAAACTTCAAATCATTATAAATTTCACAGTACAGAAATACGTGGAAAATCCACGCGTTATACGAGGGACTGAAATCGCGTAGTATGAAAATGCGCGTTATAAGAGTACCGCGTTATAGGAGGGATTACTGTATATATATTTTTTAATTCTTCTTTTATTTTTATTATTTGTTATCTCTTTTTTAAAGAAAATCAAATTTCTGGTCACCCTTTTGACTCATATAATATAATAACTTTGTTATTTTTGGTTCTACGACCAAAATTTGTAGAATCAAAGTTGTAAAGAATTTCATTTACAACGAAAAATCTTTTTATAAATTTTCTTTACGACGAATAGTTTTCTCGGTAAAACCTAAAAACGACTAACACTCTTTTTTTCAAGATGACTGCTACGGGACAAAGGTTGCGACCCTACAAACTTGGATTTAGATTTACACTAATCTCCCTTTTGACATACAAAACATAAAATTCTGTGCTCTGACTTTAGTAACCTTAAAAATGTAACTTTTCAATGGACTATAAATAACTTTATAGAAAGTTTAATCGAGTATTAAGAAACTGAATAAAACAATGATAAGATTTTGTGTTACAGGTTCGTTTGTTATCATCGATCACGTGTAACAAATGTTGATAAACATTATAAATGCATTTGTGTATATTCCATTCACGTTATGTTTACATTGAGTAAAAATTCGAATTAAAAGATAAAGTGTAAACGGAATTTATAATCGTATGTAAATAAATTATATTCTTGTTTCCCTTTAGCTTTCTATATTTCATCTGCTTAATATTACAAAGCCAGTGTCATAATTTAATTGTTATTTCAATCGACCCTAGCAGTATTATCCAGGACAGATCACAATACATTCTTTATACTGTTTGGTAGTAATCATAATTCTTAGACAATAATTCTTTCTTTCAAAGGATGGAACATAGAATATTATTTGTCACTTTTTATTATATTTCCTGACATTGTTTGTGAAGCTTCTTCTTTTACTTCTCTTACCTGGATGCGCAGTTAATAAACGTAAAAAGTCTTTAGAAAAGAAAAAGAAGGAAGAAAAATAAGACGGACTCATTTCTCTATTACACCACTCTTGGAATTCATCCTTGCAATATTAGCTCTATCCGTTATATTCTGTCTGTGTTCTAGCTACGGAAAAGGAAAGAAAGAGAAAGAGAAAGAGAGAGATAGAGGGGGAGAGAGAGAGAGTTTATTCATAGTCCCGAGGATAATCCCTCTTCTACCGAGGCACTTAAAGTCGGACTCGAGTTTTAAAACTCTTTTCCCGTCTGCCGCTCGGTTTAAAGCCGGTGCGATTATGAATTATCGTTGCGTGGTAATTCCAAGGTAGCAAAGCTCCAACGTTTCCTACTTTGTCGTTTCGTTAGAAATACTTCGATCTTCTCGTACATACTTACGTACGATCAATGACAACTAAACGTAAAGATCTATTAACGTGATAGGGTTATTAACACATTGTGGATTATCACCGCATATACGCGTTCAACGTAAACCATTAATTTGACCGAGCAACACAATATGTGCGTCTGGCTAAAACAATTGACAGAGCCGACAAACCCATATATGTGTCTTTATGACCGAGGAACTTGTATTAAATAATATTTGCTCTAAGGGATGATTATCTTCATTGTTTTTTATAATCTTGAACCTGTATATTTTGCGTTTGACAAAAATAACTGATAGATCTAAAAGATGTCTAGTCTCGCGTTATAATTTGCTTCGTACCGTCCTGTCCGTAAAAAGTTAACACATTGCGGACTAAACATTTTATTGCTAACCATAATATATCTTTGCGTTAAATATTTTGTAATTAATTTAAATTTGATAGTAGTTAAAAATCATTTATTTTCAATATAAATATTAATCACAAATTTGTACGAAGTAAAATTTTGTTTAAGTATGGTATTTAGTAAAACGATACCGTATGAAAGACGAGATGTCTCGTAAACGGCCCCCTACTAGCGAAATATAAAAGACGGGATATCTCGTCATCTGTCCGCAATGTGTTAACATTTTCTATGAAAACTGTTCCCTGGTTTATAAATCTTCCTGTTCCTTTACAAAGCTGCAAGGTAATTTAGAGTCGTTTAATCAGTTTTCGAAAAGGATCAGCAAGATATTATTGTATGTCGGACGGACACTTGGTGATGCAGAACGAAAAACCTTATGAACGAACGAACGAAGAGAAGAAGGACGAAAGTATTCAGAGCGACCGAGCGTGACTGGCAGAGGAGAGTAGTAAAGAGTAGTAACGTGGTGTTAGAGGACGGATACGGAGGTGATGGTGGCAGCGGCAGCAGTGGTGGTGGTGGTGGTGGTGGTGGTGGTGGTGGAGTGGTAGGTTGGGGAGATGGCGGCGGCGGCAGCAGCAGCAGCAGCAGCAGCAGCAGCAGCAGCAGCAACGGCAGCAGCGGCAGCGGCAGCAGCAGCAGCAGAAGTAGCGTGTAGGTAGCGAAGGGGGGTAGGAGTGGTGGGGAAAAGAGAGAATTGCCGGCCGTAGCACCGGTCGACCGAGGGGAAGGGATAGCGTTGGGCTCAGTAAGCGTCTAGCGCTCGAGCCGGTACGATCTAACTAATGTGAAGTGTAGTGAATGAGGATATATATACACACATCACATCACATACACGCGTATACACATACACATATACAAGTACACATAAAGCGAACGATTTTCGTGGCTCGTGAGAGACCGGCGCTATCGACTACGTAGTTTACCTATATTACGAGTTAACTTGTGTCGCGTAACCTTATTAAAGTAGTGAAAATAAAAAACTGACGACGGTTAGTCGGTCAACGAAAAAGGAAAGAAGAAATAAAGCAAAAGAGAAAAAGAGTGAGTGCATCGATGAGCTTCCCAAGCTCGATATTACAGTGTGCGTGACGTGTGTATGCTCTCATGAGAGCTTGCTGTCTTTCTCTTTCTTTCTCTCTCTCTCTCTCTCTCTCTCTCTCTCTCTCTCTCTCTCTCTCTTAATATCTTTCTCTGTGTATGTGTGTGTGAGTGTATGTGTGTTGCGTGCCCCTGTATCTTCTCTCCGTAGCTCCCGTTTCTTCTATCTGTCTTTCTCTCTTTTATTCTCTTTCTATCTCTGTCTCTTGGTCGGTGTCGTTCGGGCCCACTCGTCTCGTTTCGGCTCGTCGAACGAACGCGACGATGCAGCAGCAGCAGCAGCAGCAGGTTCGTCGTGTGTGTGTGTACCGCGTCGTGCCACGTCGTACGTGCGACCGATTTTACGTGTGTTAGTGGTGCTGGTCGGCCATGCCGCTTTTACGAATACCGCGTGAAGTGTGAGTGCGTTGAATATATTTTTTTCATTGTTTAATAGTTGTTACCATCGTCGTCTCTTGGTCTACCATTACAACTGCAACACAGTCCTTCTGCCGCTGTTGTTACCTTCGTATTTCCGTCCTTTTTTACTCAACGTCAAACGAAATACCCGGAATTACTTCGTTTTACCTGCTGGGAATAAGATCCTTCAATGCTTTTTTAACGTGTATATGTGCCTGGTGTGCTTGTGTAGTTATACCTGTGTATACCTTTCTTCGATCGGACTATACATATAATATACCTAACTACATGAGATTAAAAAGTTAAAAAGAACCACACAAAATTCGGAATTTCGACGATGACTTTTTGTCGTAAGTATTTATTTTACCCTTTTACGAGTAACATTCCAACAGATATATTCTTTTATTGCGTTTATCCTTTGGTTAAATAATTCCTGTTTTTTTTTTTTGCATTGCACAAGAGGGGGAACAAAAAAAATAACGGCGTCTCGATTTCTTTGCCGATTGTTCGTTTCTTTTAATATTTTTTTTTTGCTATCGCATATTCATATATATATTTATACACAAATCATATATTCATTTCTCCCCTTCCTCTTGTACCTCCCCCTCTCTTTTCTTCTTCTTATTCCTCCTTCGGTGCCTTCTCCTTCGGACGTCGATCTCCGCGTGGGACAAAGGATAAGCGTGTGTGTTCTCTCTCTCTCTTTCTCTCTCCTCAATATGCTGCTGGTTATATATATTTTTGTATATATGAGGTAGTAAGCGCATGTATAGCAGAATTGTGTGAGAGAGAGAGAGAGTTGAAGTCGAGTCGAGTCGCGCTTGTGTGTAGGGGAGCGTGTAAGGGGAGTGAGCAGCAGCAGTGGTGGAGCTGCCCGGATTATTTATCGACCTGCACGAGGTATTGTGACTACGTGCCGACGAGTCTTACGAGAACGAGCCGTTAGTCGTTAGTAAATCGAACGGCGTGCGAGTTAGCACGCTCGAGCGATAAGACGCAACTTAACTTGCCGACATTGTTGTTCTCTTTTTTACGGAAGTAACACGTAACGAAAAAGAATGGGAAGAAGAAGGTGTAAAAGGAAGTCACCTTTCTTTTTCCTTTTTTTTTTACTTACCTACAATTTAACCCTTAACATTTCAAACTTTTATTTCTGAATATCGACCGGCAACTTCAATTTATTAATCCGTTTTGCTTAGTGCGCCGGATATATCCGGCATTATTACTTGCGCGCATACGAGCGTCGGATAAATTCGACATCCATATGATGTGTATACAAGTACTATTTGTAGTCTATATAAATACATATATTATTTATAATTTTGTATTATAATCATTTTTTAGATCCTTTCTTATTAAAAATATAAATATACTTGTTAGATTAGAACAATGATTGTTTTATATTCAGCATAGTTGTGTTATATAAAATTAAGGAAAACGTATATACAGAAATCACATTTACTGTTACGTGCATATTTCTGGCACGAGGTTCCGTTCAATGAAAGGTACTTCGATAGATGACACTGTCGAAAGGGTTAAACTGATTTATTACTTATTTAATAATTGATAAAAAATATATATGGTTTAGAATAAAAAACAGATCAAATATGAACCTACTCAGGGGGAGTATTATTTTTTATTTGTAAACGATTACCGATAACGACCCCAAAAATATATTTGGAGTAGAGCAAAGCACATCCGGCGGTGCCTGAGAGGAAGCACACTTGGAGCGTTAAGGGTTCAAGTATCAACTAATTTTATTTGTAGTATTATTACTTTTGGGAAAGAACAAGGAACCCGTTATCGAGTGACGACAATATTTCTTTTTCTTTTTCCGTCATCCCTCCCTTCTCTCTCTTTTATTCTTTAGTTATTTTTGTTAATACAAATTAATGATCAAACGAAATAACTTGGTAGAAAAGTTATAGGGGGCGTTTAAGATGTATAAATCACTAGTCTCCGTGATGTTTCTCGCTGATTTTACTCGTACCGCAGCGTGTGTTCGTCGTGCATGATTTATGCTTGTTAACCAACCGTCTCTCTGCTATACAACTCTCTCATCTTTATTTATCGTTACTTGTGTTTTTCAGAATATATAAAACGAGAAATAAGAAATAGGAAGTAGGAAGTGGGGGAAGGGAAAAATATAGTCTGTTGTAGAACGTAATCTTTACAATCAATGTGACATTATTATTAGGTGTTACTTAAGATACCGAACTGGTGCAATGAATAAAATACTTCATGCGTAAAGTAAAAGATGTTAATTTCTATCGGGTGTTCAAACAGTATCAATCCACTTTTGAATGTTTTTTAAATGATTAAGGTTGCATGCAATAAAAGGGGTGATTTTAAGAAACTCAATAAGACCCGAGATATGTGTTTTATTTTATTATTATTTTTTTCTTTTTGAGGAAACTATAAACAAACTATTTTTCGTTTCACTATGCCGGTGGTCAGTAATCTTCAAGGTTTTTTTTTTTGTTGGAAAGTAGTAATATGGGTTCTTTTCAGTCGACGCTTTCTTAAAAGGCCATAAGGTTTATGGATACACACAACGGTCTGCTGAGAAGGATAAAGGAGAGGGCTATGTAGAAGCGGTAAAAGCTTTCTCTATGTGCAAGGCAAATTGTAGTTCCTAAGCCAGTTTACACGTCTAATCGTAGCGTTCGTTGTGTTCACCTAATAGGCTCTAATGCTTATCCTCCGTTTTTTTCCCTTCTTTCCTTTATCTTTTCTTATCTATCTCTTTCCCTCTTCTTGAAATTCCTTTATTCAAAACACTGCATACGTGTCTACTTCTTATTTATTCTGTTATCGAAGGTATCATTGTATAGTCATTCATAGTAATTAGGACTGGCTTCGGAAATGGACAGGGAACGATAAAAAAACAATTAAAAATTTATTCTTCACAAAAGGTGTTAGAAATGAATCACTCTCGGCTTGTATCCAATCTTGCAATTGCATCAACGATTTTTGTTTTGTTTTAATAAAATTTCAAGCATTCATTGAAATAACCAATAATGAGCATTGAAATAAAATCTATGATTAAACTAAACAAGATTAAATTTAAATGATATTAGTTGTTGTCAAAGTACGAAATGGAGTAAAAAATGTACACAATTGAATTAAAAATTTGCTTTATTTTTCATACTTGACAACAAAATAGAACGTATCATATCAACAAAAGTAATAATATATCCCTAAGACGTAGAATATTGTTTAGATATGAAAACCGAAGATGATCGTTTCGAGTATTATCTATGAAGATAAGCTATCGCGGATTATTGAAACACCAAAGTAGTTATAACTTTGAAACAAGGCCAAATAAAGATACATGTTTAGAGAAACTTCACTCTTGTTCAACTCTTCAAGTGAGTTCCACATATTACGAAACACACACAAATATACATATTATATATATATATATATTTATATATGTATTAGGTTATCAAATATGAAATGGAGCAAATTTCAATTCAATTGTGTGTACTTTTTGCTCCATTATATATTAGGTAGT